>JAOYFF010000049.1:1282627-1296647 GCA_025773925.1 Cryptomyrus ogoouensis
GTCGCCGTACCCAAAGCACAGGCACATAAACATGGGTGAGGGAGTCCGTCGCCGTACCCAAAGCACAGGCACATAAACATGGGTGAGGGAGTCCGTCGCCGTACCCAAAGCACAGGCACATAAACATGGGTGAGGGAGTCCGTCGCCGTACCCAAAGCACAGGCACATAAAAATGCAGAAAGAATAAAAACACAATTTCCATCCTATCTTTCTCAAGTCTAGAGTTAATTTATCTGCTACATAAAGGTGTTAACCTCTCATTCTATTATTATTTTTGCCTTTGTTATGTTCTACCTTCTATGATAACGAACAACTCTAATGAAATGTTTTTAATTGTTTTTAGCTGGAGATAATCACACATCCACTATGTATAAATATTCATTTTTTGATTAGCAGAGCTGTCTGCTGGGCCTGTGTAACAGATCCTTTTGTTTTCATTGTCAGTTTTTAAATCTGCTGGATCAGGGCGGCGGCGCAGTCTGCACTGTTTAATCTCTACGATACCAAATGCCCACACTACCTCATTTAGCTGAGGGTCCTTTTCATTAATATCGCAGTTTTTTTGTGAACCAAGATGGCCGTCCACTTTGTCTAGCGTGCTGATTTATGTGACAGATGCCCTGTCCTTCAATTCACAGTCTGAAACGCTTGTATTCTGATGCGTCAGGAACTCACTGGGAAATAAAAACGTGTTAAGAAACACCACAAGCAACTGATTATTTCCGACTTTCCATTTTTATTTTTCTGAATTATCACTGTAAAGTCTGTAGACTGTTTTTTTTTCCTGCCAGCATTATGCAGACGTTGTTTAGAAGTCAGATTACAGCGTCACAGTGAGATGGACGCGAAGCCAGCAGATGATTCTCTGCAGCGCAATGCACCACGCAAGCCGGGTGAGAGTCAGGGAGAGGTGAGGTTGTCGTGGAGACGGCCCTAGTGGGGTTGCGCGTCAGATTGTATGCGGTGCCTTCTCCAGCTGCGAGGCATCTGCCAGGATCGGTGCTTCTGTGAACTCCGCCGCATAAACACCCTGGCCATCTCATCGCCAGTGTGACATTACCTCTGCCACCCTGCAGGTGGCACTGTGGTCCCCAGTGTAGCATTTGCTAAATGTCCATTCCAACATTATGCAGTCTCCATGTGGGGGTGAGGTGCAAAGAAATGCCTGTCCTCCTGTCTATGAGGTGAAGGTTCCCACAGTAACGACTGTAACATGTCAGGTTTCAGGCTATATTGCATCACAATAGCAGAAAACAAGCCTTTGCGGGAAGTGTGTGCAGAACACGGTGCCTGAAATATAACTGACAAAGCGATTGGTCAGCAGTCAGATGTAACTGGCCAAGTGATTGGCTGGGAGGAGAAACAAAAAGCAGTGATTGCTTACTGGCTACACCTCCAGAGCTGACATGAGAATCCCTTGTCATATAGAGATGGAACCTCTCCTTGACTCTGGACAGAGACAGGCTAACCTTGAGCTATGGGAGCTCTCTGCTCTCCCGAAACAGAAATTAATTGTCCAGTAAATGATGATACAAATTACAGAAAACAACCAAAATGTATAAACAGAACCCAGAAGAGGAAGAATGTCTGTTCAGAGATGCGCAAAGAGTAGAAACCTTGAGATACATGTGAAGCAGGGGTCGGCCTTGTTCCTGTGCCTGCAAGGCATGCTGGGATTACTGCCAGACATGTTAACACTCAGGTGGACCCCTTCCCATTTGTAGTCTGCCATCTTTAATGATTCTATGAATTCTGGTTCTAGGGCCGCTGAACCCAAGGCAGGATGGCGGCCGGCGGGCGGGCAGCATAGCCCAGGAAGCACAGGGTCTTCCCTGGACTGGACACCATAGACATCAAACACCATAGACACCATTTTACCTAATGTCTTGTCTTTAGTCCGGCACAGGAAGGTAGGAAAAATGCAGCCCATCTCTCTGCATTGTGAGATTCTCCACCACAGTTTCGCTATACTGCAAAATAAGCGATTAAATGGGAATTTTGTGGAAGTTTTGCGAAAGCCACAGACAACATACAAAAAGTTTACTAACTCTAAATGCATAAAATACATGAACAGCGCTGGCTCGGAGGGCGCCAGGCGCGTTTACGGCAGATGCCTGTGCAATATCTCGCAGTGATGTCCCAGTCATTTTTGTTTCTCATTTTTGTGCTGTTTTAATGCCCAAAACTGTACAGTGCCCCCCCCCCAAAACCCCCAAGATGAAGGTGCTCACTTTGCTCCTGCACGGTTTTTCCAGATCATGGGGGGCCTGCGCCCCCAACCCCCGCCGTGTGCGACGCGCTATTCCAGGTGAGGATTCAAACCCACAACCTGGAGGTAGCGAAGCCTCGGTGCTCCCTCTGTGTCACTGTGCTTTAATGGTTATTATATGGGCTCAGTGGTTATTCATAGTAACACAAACCGTATCTCACAAATAAAAGCCGTCCCTGGAAATCAAACAGGATTTTTTTGGTATATCACTAGCCCACGCTGATCCGTGACTAAAGCTTCGGAAAAGCATCCAGACGAAGCCCACTTTGCCGTCCTCACGAATCCCGGCCTCCAAAGATGATACGCATCCGTGGAAACAGCGCCGGGAACGAGGGTGGCCTCAGCCCGGATCAGACTGAACGCATCTCCTGTGAGACTCGGCCTAGCCAGGTGGGACACGCAGCCGGATCTGGATTAAGAGGGGGATCACACTGATCTCCTCCCATCTGCTCACTAGGGGGCGGTGTGGATTTTTTCTCCGAGGAGGGGATCGCGGTTCAAATGCGTCACGGATGCTTCACCGCCATTTCTGACGAACGCGAGTACCCACCTCAGTCCTCTATGTTTCTTTTTGCCCTTGCTCCATCTCTTTCAGTTTGACCACGCCCCCATTTTGCATTTGCTGGGTGAGGCTCCATATCCCACACGCACCGCCATGCACGGCACGGCCGATCGATGGGCTGCGGGAGTCGGCCGCCGGTTCACCGCGCTCAGGTATTCCATAACGTTTGCCTGGCCGTCCAGCGGATTCTCTGCAAATTGATTTTCCGTGAAGCTAGCCAGCGGGTTTTAGAGAAGGCGTAAATCTAACTGCTAACAATGAACCAAAGGCTTCTGGCTAACAGGCTGTACCTTCATACTTCATAATTTGTAGAATTTGATATATTTCTTATATAACATCAATACCTCTTGCTACGTGAGTCACAGTGAAAGCATGTCGGTGGGGGATTTCTTTGCTGAGTCGGTCGTGACTGGGATCCACTGGCATGTGCGAGAGTCGATGCCCTGCCAGTGTACGCGGCTCTGGATCAGACACGAGGAGCAGGGGGAACGAGGAGCAGGGGAAAGGAGGAACAGGGGAGACATAGCAGGGGAAATGAGGAGTGAGGAAAGGAGGAACAGGGGAAAGGAGGAACAGGGGAGACGTAGCAGGGGAAATGAGGAGTGAGGGAAAGGAGGAGCGGGGGAGACGTAGCGGGGGAAAGGAGGAATGAGGGAAAGGAGGAGCGGGGAGACGTAGCGGGGGAAATGAGGAGTGAGGGAAAGGAGAAGCGGGGGAACCGTCTCCCTGGCCGTGTCCTTCACTCCTTTTGTCGGCCTCGGCGCCGCGAGCGGATGCAGCCCGGGTGAATAAGGACGCTGCCGACAGCATGACAGCTGGCGCCGGCCGCTGGGTTCTGTCGGGGCGCCGCAACTCGGGTCGCTAATTGGAACCGAGGGGCTCCCAGGTGGCTGGCAAGCGGGGCCAGCCCCTCCCCCTCCCTTCCTCACTGCGGATGACTCATAGATCGCATAGATAATCCATCACAGCACACAGAAGATGTGGAAGGTTTCCCAGGCAAGCAATGGGTGGGGCCACAGGAGCACTGGTCACAGCCGACAGCTGATTGGCCCCTGGAGTGCCCAGCCCCTGCCACTCACTGATTCAAAACATATCATTGGGTGACGATAAGGTCAGCTTCTCTGTATGAATTATGGCCCCTACTTCAGAAGAATCCAGCGAACCAGAAGGTTCTGGAGCACAGTCCCCGTGCTCCTCACAACCTAAAAGCTTGACGTTCTGCACTGCTTGAATACTCAGTCATTATTAATTGATGAGCAGCACCTCTGGTGTCCACATATCTCCACCAATCAGTGACACACACACACACACACACACACACACACACACACACGTTGTCCTCACACCGCAGCAGAGTGTTTGGTTTTCCATGTGGACATCCCTGTGGGGATTTACTGCAGATGCCTGACACATGCCAAATACCATCAATCCTTCATGGATTTTCAAAAGGAAGGGACAGGGATCTGTGGGGGCCGTCAGGAGAACAGCGGATGGGGGGGGGGTGGGTGGCGATGCCCCAAACCGTCACACCCTACAGCCCACAAATGGAAGTGAATGACCGATAACAGTCTGGCCGGGTAGCCAGAGCCAGGGGCCAAAGGCACGCCGGGGACCTTCAGCGCTCTGAATACGGGCTGCCGGTGACCCATCGAGGATCTGGGGGGGTATTTAGTGTGAAGCCCCGCCCACGGGAGCACAACCTGAAGCTCGGTAGGTGGCGTCGCCTGTGTGCGTGCGGGGGGGGGGGGGGACGAGCGCAGCCCCGCTCCGACCCTTAGCAGCACATCCCACCGCTCATTAAAACCGGCATCGGCTGCAGCGCCGAGGCAGGCGCTGGCAAAAATAATTGGGGGCAGTGGTGGCTTTCCCATGGAGAGAGAGCAGAGAGAGGGAGACAGCAGGAGCCAATGGGAAAAAGGCAAGCAGTGAGGCTGAGTGATGATTGGACGACACTAATGACTGGAAAAGCTGCAGAGCTCTCAAGAGGCTAGGAGGAGGGTTAGGGTGCAGAGGGCAAAAGCGACGCTGGAGGAAGGAGGAAGGAGTACAGAGGCGCATTGTGATTAAACTCCGCCTCCAGGAGGGCGATTACACCTGGCACAGCTAACGAGAAAGCAGAGAAGGGACAGGGAGGTAAAAACAGTGCAGTGGCAAGCCGGGGTACGCAGACGTCGTCACCCCGGGTTACGCCAGGGACAGCGGCGGCGGGGGGGGGCGACCAATGGGGGCAGCCCTTGCTTCAGGACTAATTAATTATTCATCCAAATAATGCCATTAAGAGGAATTTGTTCTCAAAATCTAATTGCGAGTTAAGAGCTGGGGGTCAAAGAGTCATTTAACAGCCGGATTTAGAGCATTTTCTTCCCTGAAGTGTTTTAATTGGCTGGATTGCAGCAGAGCGTTACTGTCACTCTTTTCCCACTGAATGCAGTTGTGAAGGATAACATGGATACCCTGCCCCACACTCTGTACCTCCTTCCTTACTGCCCCCTCCCTATTGGCCTCCGTCCTTGCTTCTCCTTCCCTATTGGCTCCCTCCAATGCTGCCCCCTCCCTATTGGCTTCCTTCCTTGCTTCTTCTTCCCTATTGGCTCCCTCCCATGCTGTCCCCTTCCTATTGGCTTCCTCCAATGCTGCCCCCTCCCTATTGGCTCCCTCCAATGCTGCCCCCTCACTATTGGCTCCCTCCAATGCTGCCCCCTCCCTTGCTTCTCCTTCCCTACTGGCTCCCTCCGATGCTTCCCCCTCCCTATTGGCTCCCTGCCATGCTGCCCTCTTCCTATTGGCCTCCTCCCTCTCAGGTCCCATTCGAGTTGCCCCTCCGCCCCACCCTTCCAGGTACCCAGCCCTTACTATGTGCAGCTCCAGGTAGTCTCCCAGTCCCGAGGCACTCTCCACCCGCACCAGGACGGCCTCCTTCAGCTGCGTGCTGAAGCCCAGCGCCAGCCGGTCTGCCCGCGTGCTCGGCCGGTCGTTGGGAGGCCAGGTGTAGGTGATGAGGGCTCCTCCTCGCCCGAAAATGTACGTGGTCCCAGCTGTGGAGAGCGAGAGACAGAGAGAGAGAGGGAGAGACAGACAGTGAGAGGGAGAGACAGAGAGGGACAGAGAGAGAGACAGACAGAGAGAAAGAGAGAGGGGGACAGAGAGAGGGAGAGATAGAGAGGGACAGAGAGAGACAGAGAGAGAGACAGACAGAGAGACAGAGCGCCAGGGAGAGAGAACCAGAGAGAGCGAGAGAGAGAGAGAAAAAGAAAGAGAGAGCAGGTTTATTAGTTCAATCCTCCGGACGCCACCGTTTTCATATCTTTCAGGTGGAAAAAAAGGGCGGCAGACAAGAGCTCTTTATGAAGCCTGTCTGATTCGGAGGAGAAGTGGCTGATCCGCAGTGGCCTGCCCGGGAAGGCTCCAGCACAGCACAGCACAGCACATGCGCCGTCTGTTTACTCGCTGACGGCTTAGCGGTCGGCGGCAGCAGAGCGTGACGCCACGCCGGACCGAGCGGCACGTCGCGAGCCTCTGTGAACGATTCACCCGTGAAACAGACGGGATTTGCGAGCAAATCTGCATGCGCTGGGTTGAAAATCTGGGCCTTAGATGATGTAATATTAAGTCATTTCATGACATCATTATTCGACAGGATAAGGGGAGCTAGCAGAGCAAGGAGGTTGCCAAATCAACATTCAATACAGTGTATGCGTCCTGTGATACACACAGTATGTGCTGCATTTGATAAATTGCAATCCTGACAAATTGTTTTACTATTCAAACATATAGGAGCTACATTATGTCAAAGAAAATGACTGAATCAAACAGGCTAGTATCTGCATTATATAAATTAATGCCAGAATTGTTGAATATCCACTACAACACACTATAGAACATTAATTGGCTTCTTTTGAGTGAAATACAGGCAGGAATTATCAGCCGATAGACTGATTAGCACCTGCAGACATGCTGAGATTTTACAGTGTGACTATAACTGGGGATACGTTTCACACACTGAGTCCATCGCACAAGCATAGTTACAGTGTGACTATAACCGGGGATACGATTCCATTGCACAAGCAGAGTCTGAAACTGTTACAGCGATTTCATTACTTGCCGAGACCTAGACTGTTTTCCTATTCGAGGTGTGAGGCGTGTAACCCCTCATTGCCTCAGGGACTAGCTGACCCAAAAAAACTCATATTGATTTGGACAGAATCAGCCTTTAAATAAATGGTAAGTGATAAAGCTGAAGTATGATTGTAAACAAAAGTGTCAATTTTCATTCAGGCTGGAGAAAGCAGCCGGCCAATCAGGGAACAAACAGTCCGAGCTCTGTGATGCAGCGAGTCCCGCATTTCACCCGGTTACAGCACAAGGTCTCCAGTACTTCACACCATCTCTGGACCGGGCCACCCAACCAGGTGTTCTGCGGCACCAAATCCCGCGACTTGATGGGCGTGTAATTAGATTAAGCAGCGAGTTCTTCCCCGGGTGACGCCGCACTGAACACCTGCTCCTAAACCTGTTAACCTGTTGCCGGTGCGGCACGTGCCAGAGCGGAGTGCCACCTGTTAGCTGCTGCCGGAGCGCCGCGGGGCGCTGGATGGGGCACAGGGCCATGCCAGAGTGGGGCATGGCGGCACAGCGCGGGGCAGGGCATGGCGCGGGGTGACCATGGAAACGGCCAGGTGGCGGGTTTACAGTGCGGTTGTATATACTGAGCTGCCTCAGTATATAATTACCAAAAAAACAAACAAACAACAAGGACAGAAACAAGGACGGGGGGGGCATTATATGACCCCCTCAAGAAAACTTGCACAAGTGGGATGAAAGTTTTTTATTAAGGAAAAATAAAGTATATTGAGTATGGATATTAGCAGGCAGAAGACGTGCGATTCTAACCCTGCCAACTGCTTTCTGTGCCACAAATCAGCGGAAGAGATCAATAATTTACTGTTATTCTGCATTAAAAAAATCAATGGCAACTTTCACCAAACTGGGTGTTTATTTTGATAATGCAGCCTATTTCACAAGGAATAATGATCATTTATAATGGAGCATTAAGCGTAGTTTAATATTTAGTTATGTAGTATATAATCAGGACATTCTCTGAAGTGACAAAAAAGAAACTAAAGTTTTTAAGAAGTTATTTCTTGAAATATTTATATTTTAAACTCAGTTTTTGCAAAGTAATGAACAATCGATCCAAAGAAAACACACTTTGTCACAGACATATCCTATTTCTGGTTAACACAAATTTCCCCTTTATATTCTATTGTATTTGCATTAAGGCTGAGCGGCTGAGGGAAATGCACACACGGGCAGAAAGGTGCGGCCCTCCTCGCCGCGAGCCAGCAGCCGCGCCGGTGGCTACGCACCGGAAATGCAGAACAAAAGCAGAAACGCTGCCGGCCGTTCGGGGGAAATTACCGAAGGTGCAATTACAGAAGTTTGTCCAAAGGGTGAACTTCATAGCCAAGACGAAGATCACGATACGAAAAGCGACAAGGGCCAGCTCTACCTTTCCACAAGCCTTACATAAGGGTTTACTCCTTAGAAAGAAAAGTAATGATTATTAGTAATTCCAGGGCCCAAGACAACTGCCTATAGCTAACAGGTGGTCATGGCTTTGCCTGCACATAAACATTTTAATTTGATGCATATAGTTTGACTTTTTAAATAATTTTTATTTTGTGTAATTATACATATGTATATATTATATATAAGGCCACATGACACACACACACACGCACACACATACACACACAGTCCTGATCTGGCCCTAGGCCTTCATTGCCCGTGCCTCAATCCGACCCTGAGATAAACCACTCAAATGTATCCTTTATAATGACATATTACCTTTAAAGATGTAAAGATAGGATTTGCAGGTATCTGAAAATGGCAGCCTCTCTTGCTGTTGTTCACCTTTGAATAATATTCTACACGGCGTCAAAAAACAGACGCAGTCTCAAAGCAGCTTTCCGTAAAAAATATATCTGTATTTTTTTAGAACCTTGATCGCTCTCGACTTTTCATTGTCCATTAGATATTTTGAGGTTTATTTGTGTTGAAATCAGTGTTAATGGGCTGCTAATAGACTAAGTGTAATTCCCCACTGTAACTGTGTCACTTTCCGTTCCGCTGCCCAGAACAGCGCAATTTGTGCAACTCTCTGCACAGAAACATAAACTCAGGATCACAGATACAGATCCGACAGCGAGCACAAGACAGAGGTTAAAAACAAATTAAAAAACAGAATATTCCAGTAATATTCTGAGGAGCGGGGAGAATCGAATGAGTGGGCAGACGAAGCGGGAACGTTGAAAAGAGACGGAGATCCAGCCACTTAAAAACACATTAAACAGCGTTTAGTAAAAAAGTTTATAAAGCTCGTGGGAGTGTTTATGAAGGCACTCACAGGGCACCACAGGCACAGATACTGACACCTAATAAATAATCTGAGTCAGTTGTAAAAATAGTTATAAAAATATTAAATGTAAAATGCACACTTTTAAAACAGATAGAATTGCTTGAGAATTGCTAACCACATCACCCAAGAGACAGATCAGTGGACTGGAAAGTTCAGGTTTAGAAAGCATAAATCCAGGCCAAGATTTTGTTTCAACCACCCAGCTGAGTGCTCTGTGACTGTGGCTTTTTATGCTCAACTGTTTGGTTGAAACAAAATCCTGGTCCAGATTTCTACAGCAAACCTGGGACAGGTATCCAGCCTTTGCACTACGCAGCCATTCGGGCCGAAAAGCTGCACGGTACTGCTCCGGAGTGACTCTGGATAGAGTCCGGCACGTTCCATAACTCTCAATACGGCTGTTAGCGGACATAGAAAGATAGACAATATCAGACGGGAAGGAGAAATGGAGAGGGCTCGTCAGGCACCTTGAGATTAAATAAACCTGCGATCGAGGGGCGGCTGAGCCCATCACGGGATTACTCCGGGATTACTCCGGAATTACTCCGTACGGCGCGGCCATGGAGGGGAAAGGATTTAACAGGGTACAGATGCGGGCGGCACAGCGACTTGGAGTCTGGCCCCCAGCAGCAGAAGTTTGCTGGCTCAAATCCCATGAGAAGCTCTGGTACAGCACCTCTGGGGGAGGAGAGAAGTAACCTGAATGGCTTCAGTAAAACACTCAGCTATATCAGTGTTATTTTATCATTAAGCAAGCAAACGTATGTCGTATTAAATGCTATTACTGGTGCTTTGCTTGTTATGGTGTCGTAATACACATATTAAGCAAAGCATGACTGTAATGCATCAGACATTGTCTAATTTAAGCTGACTCATTTGTTTTGGCACAATGTAACATTGTGCCAGGGCTGTGGCACTCCTACTGTCCCCGCAAAATGGTGCCCAGCTGAGATCGGATGTGTGAAAGCAGAGCGGCGCTGTGCTGTGGTGCAGAGCCGCCGTTACGAAGCAGTGTGTCCGGGCCGCTCTCCTCCACCGCGGTGTGAAGTGCTCAGCACCGGGGGCCGTCCCACCGACGTGCCGTGCTTAAGTGCAGCACTGCGGGGGAGCGCGGCTTCGCCCAGCGGCGCCCAGCGGCGCCCGTTACCGTGACTAAGGTGCTATTTCTGTGCAGGAGAGGAAGAGTCGCTGGAGAGCTTGACGGCCTGAGCTGCCTCCAGGTTTGACAATCGGATCTCTGGGATTATTTTAAGTCCTAAATTTATTTTTTCTTTTTTTTTTTCCCTGACAGGTTTTTTTCGTGTATTACATTCAGTTACCAAAATAAATGCATCAGATAGGAACCGGATCTCCAGCATGTCCTGCCTGGCTGTGTGACAGACATCCAGAAGCCCTGATATAGCTCTGTAGGTATATATTTTGGAAAGAGATCTGCCGATGTGAGCTCGCCTCTGCCTGTGAGCCCGTTTGCCTGTGAGCCCGTTTGCCTGTGAGCCCGTTTGCCTGCAATTATACGCATTTTCTTGGGTTTTACTTAGACTCTAAGTGACCCAGAATTGCCCTGCATCTGTACTGTCCTTCGTTCCCTGGGCATTGTGGGATAGGTTCTGTCTCACCGCGACCCGCAGTGCGTTCACACCCTTTCAATTTTCTGGGCGCCGGCAGAGACCGGCCTTTGACAGCCAAGAACCTCAGAGCGTTACCGTCCTCAGTAGAATTATTATTCTGCCGATTATAATAATTTGTGCATTCGACATTGTTCACCGCGCAGGGAAGTGGTATCCGCCCGTCATGTCATTGTGAACATGGTTGGAATAATTACTTCCCCTAACCGACATCTGTATCCCCGTCAAACTATGAAATCTCACGCAATGCAGCACTCTCTGTATTATTGTTACTATTACTGACAAAACAAATTATCCATCCGGAGAAAATGAAACAAAAGAATTACAATGGAAAAAAAAGCAGGCAGGAGGGATCGTCCTTCACCACGCCAGAGGGCCAGAGATGCAGCGGAAATGTCACCGATTCTTGCGTGTCTCAGACCGGACGTTTTGCCCCTGTCCTGCACAGAAAGAACATCACTCCTCTGAGTGTTTCATTATGCACGGCGCCTGTCATGTGGGGCTCTGACGAATAAGAACGCTTCACCCAGGGCATGCTGGGAAAAACGGCAATGGATAACAGAGATAAGCACATGCTAGGATGAGGTCTTAAAGGGACAAGGGATACTCCTCACTTGTTGCACCCTTGTGTTGGCAAAGTACAGAGACAGAGGCTCTGATATATATTGACTATAAAAGCCGGCACCTCTTGGGTGACATCTCTCAGCCACCTATCAAGAGGCTTTGATGAATATTTTTCAGTCCTGCATGATGTACTGTGGCTATTTCATGTAATTTACTTTCATGCAGCTCTGAATGAGGGACAGTGCTAACACTGCAGATCGCAGTTACAATCAGTAAGTCAGGTTAGGCACTGCGTGGTAATCAGTCACGTATGAGCACTGCGCGGTAATCAGTGACGTATGAGCACTGCATGGTGATCAGTGACGTATGAGCACTGCATGGTGATCAGCGACGTATGAGCACTGCGCGGTAATCAGCGATGTATGAGCACTGCGCGGTAATCAGTGACGTATGAGCACTGCATGGTAATCAGTGACGTATGAGCACTGCATGGTGATCAGCGACGTATGAGCACTGCGCGGTAATCAGCGACGTACAGTATGAGCACTGCGCGGTAATCAGCGACGTATGAGCACTGCGCGGTAATCAACGACGTATGAGCACTGCGTGGTAATCAGTGACGTATGAACACTGTGCAGACGGGGGACTGAATGAACGTGGATGTGGTTTTCTTGAACTGCTGAAGAGGGAAGAAATCCAGCTCGAGATATCACAAGTCGGTAGCTGTCAAGCAGGATAACGAGTCTGTTCCATAACGAGATGTCGGTTAACAGACTGGCAGTGACGCAGTTGCCACCCGCGGGCTGTAACATCGGCCCATTGGTGTGCTTGGCGACACCTTTCCTGCTGCTCCCCTGCTCCCGGTACCATCCCATTAGCACCGAGATCCGGCTCACACCTGCAGACCCCGCTGGTTCCGGATCGGCTGCCAGCAGGTGGCCTCACGGCAGGGCTCTTCCCCCGCATATCTAGGATGTTCCGACTCAGCAGAATGCTTTTTGAGTCGGCGATTCTCTCCAAATAGAGCCACAGCATGGCCTGGATGGGAAACTCTTTGGCCAACTGTCTTCTCTTCTGATCCAATAAAATTGTGTGAGAGCCAACGAAGGCAGTGCTGCCATCTTAATCACAGCCCCATTGTCATGTCTGAAAGGTGAAGACGTCCATCGCGTAATAATCAGTCAAGCTGCTTCTGCGGATGTAGCGTTTGAGTAACCACAGATGGTGCCGGATTAATATTTACTGTTTTTGACGCTTGATGTCTGATCAAACAACGGGCTTTTTATTGAATGCTCTTCCAGAAATGAAGCCATTGAATTTGGTAAAACAGACATAACAGAGGATGTTAGCCAGGCTGTTGTTAAGCATGGCCAATATGAAAGTCAGAATGAGAGGAGAGGATGGATCCTGTAAAGTCCGTGGATCTTTCTGACATAGCGGCAAGTCCCTGTGTGATCATCATGAATGCCCTCTCAGCGTCTCAGCATGGGCTTATACAGCTAGCTGACCTTGTGTGGGTCCGTCCGTCCTTCCGTCCTTCCTTCCTTCCTTCCTTCCTTCCTTCCTCCCTCCCTCCCTCCCTTTTCACTGTTTCTGTCTTATTCTGTCTTAATGAAGTTGTAATGTATCACAACACATCCATGTAAAGCGTCCTGGGGTGACTCTGTTGTGAAAGGCGCTATATAAAAATTATTTCCAATTGAGCTGAATGAGGCAGAAGGTGACTCGCCATGGACGGTTTGCAGGCAGCGAGCCACTTAAATCCCTCATCCCTGTGACCGTGGTGGACAGAAAAGTGGAAAGCGCAGAAGAACCCTCAGAGGCGGGGAGAACATTTCGGAGAACCGTGAAGTAAGCCTGGCCCATGGCAGAAGCTGCAGGCTCTGTTTTCCAGGAAAGGCTCATACCTCTGACAGGAAATGACTCGTCACTCAGGCTAATTACCAACACAGCTAAACAGACATTATCAAAGCTGGCTGGCAAAACAAGACGGATGCCGAGGGGTGCGTGGGGTTAGAGGGAGAGCAAACGGCTCCGTTCATTTCCCGCCTGCGGATGTGTGCCGGTAAATGTGTTGGGCGGCCGTCGCGTCAACTAGGCTGCTCATCACTCTGTTATTTCCAAATTCACCTGAAACGGGGCCTGATGATGTCAGTGCCTTGACAAATTTCTGATGTACAGAGAGGAGCTGCAAAAATTGCTTGTTTTTCTTCATGTTGATTTACATGATCTGTGATCCCGATTAACAAAACTTCCCACTTGAGGACAAATACCGTAAATGTGAATCTGTTTTGAATTATTGACTTATTAACCTAGTATATGCTATATACCAATGACCCATTCCCTCTGTAGTCCATTCCCCCATAGCCCTTTCTCCCTGTAGCCCATTCCACCTGTAGCCCATCCCCTTCTCTCTTTGTAGCCCATTCCGCCTGTAGCCCATTCCCCCATAGCCCTTTCTCCCTGTAGCCCATTCCACCTGTAGCCCATCCCCTTCTCTCTTTGTAGCCCTTTCTCCCTGTAGCCCATTCCACCTGTAGCCCATCCCCTTCTCTCTTTGTAGCCCTTTCTCCCTGTAGCCC
>JAOYFF010000049.1:1325801-1339947 GCA_025773925.1 Cryptomyrus ogoouensis
GATGTACCCGGCCCTGTGCCCAGTAATGGACTGGCATCCCATACATAATGTACCCGGCCCTGTGCCCAGTAATGGACTGGCATCCTATACAGGATGTACCCAGCCTTGTGCCCTGTGACAGATTGGCATCATGAAATTAATACGTATTATCCACAATAAGAAATACGACAATGCCAACTATCACTCATGGCGCAGGTTGTCGGCTGTAAATGTAGCAGTACCCCTGGCTGCCACTAACGCCTGGTGCCATCCCAGCGATAAAAAGCGTGTGGCTCGCTGCACGGTGAGGATCCACCTTTAATGTCCAACGAAAGCTCTTATCTTGAATATTCTGCCTCATTTCATCTCGCGTCTCCCATATCTTTAACTTGATTAATACGGATGAGATCCTTGTGGCTTTTTAATTAAAATACAAAGTAACTTCTTAATTAAAGATCTGTAATACACCAGAGCCTAATGCCTTTAAAGTGAGCCCGGGGTGCAGCACTGATACACAAAGCTCCACCTGCAGCCTGTAAATGCTAAGCGACTCATGTGACCCCAGAACCTCCCACGTCTGAATCACATGGCCCTACACAGCACTGTAAGCAGAAACTCCCGTATATCATTAACAACAACGATGCTCAGCTCAAGCACTGCATTTAACGCTAAATGTAATGCAGCTACAAGTAGTTTGATATTTAAATCTGAGCTGTACTGAGATGTATAACAGCTCATTTTCTGTGAAATGCATTTATTTAGTTAGGGATGATTCTACGATTTTTTTTTTTTAAAAAAAGGGGCATAGCTTTTTAAAAGGGGCCATATTTCATACAGAGCTGCCAACCTTTAGCCAATGACATGTTTTGAACTTGTGAGTGACAGGGGAGGTGGCACTCTGGTAGCCAATCAGCTTTCAGCAGTGCCCCAGTGGACCCGCCCCCATATATAACCCTATTAAGTATATTTTGCATTTAAAAATTATTTATGCAGCTATGTAGTTCTGGCGATCACCCAGCACATCACTCTAATCTGTGAAATCAATGCTGCATGCATGCTGTCTCTCCGACCATTGATTCCACACCTTGATGTTTTTCCCCGGACCATGTCAACACTCGTGCTTTAAGGGAAGGCGGGGCTTGTAGCTAAATTGAGCAAAGGAGCAAAATGGTGAAAGATCCTAACAAGATTGGCACTGATTTCAGACACATAAGGAGCATAACCTTGCCGGAGTGATGGAAAGAGGCTGTATGGGCTTTATCGGAACGGCGGCAGGAACCACAAGAGCTCACCGGTGCAGGGCGTGCCAAACGCGTGCCTTTGGTAATTAGGCTGGCTCTTATGGAGCAGAAAGCTGCCACGAAGCTTCCTAACAGCATCATAAGCCTTTACGACAGCCGGCGTAAGAACGATGGCTACTGTGATCCTGTTATGAAACACGAGGTGAGCAAAGCATTATGGGAATGCCACCGTGTTTAATTGGCAATTTAGGTTTATGGTATATTAACTGCAAATGGCACTTTGGAGACCCAGAGAACTGGGTTGTTTGTGCCGTGGGGCCAAAACAGCCGGCATGATGCAACGAGTCTCTTATCAGTTGTCACCGCGAAAGTGCTCAGTCATGCCCCTCCAGAAGCACCGAGAACCACTAGTACTAGTGAGAGTGAAGTTACGCTGCTTAACACCAGCGTCTGGGATTTTTCACACAGCTCGGATTCACTACTTCATTTAAAAGGATGACCACTAAGCCCTAATTAAATTGAATACGAAATCTGATCAGATGAGTTTTGCCGGGAGAAACCAGAAATAAAAGAGATGTCAGCACAGGGAGAGTATTGGATTTCATAGGGAACCACATCTCAGTGGCGAATTCCGAAACGTGTTCGCTAAGCACCTGGAAATGTGTTCTCTAAGCACCTGGCCAGTCATCACTGTGCTTCTCAAACTGGGGTAAAAACGGACTATAACCGCTTCTCCTTCACCTCCACTGTGCAAGAGCATGTTTAGAAGGCAGGTAAATCCCAGCCCCAACCAGTTAGAAAATAAGTAAATAAATAACAGACTCCCTTTAATATCTTAAGAGTGTGTCAGAGAACGGTGGTGAAATTTCACACATTAATCAGCTGAAAATTACAAAATTTCCACAGTGCCGTTATTTTTTTTCAGATAAGGCAGAAAATAGAACACATGCGACTGTGGGAGGCTGGCACTTTCTGGCCCTTTCTGGCACTTCCTGGCACTTTCTGGCACTTCCTGCCCCTTCCTGGCACTTCCTGGCACTTTCTGGCCCTTTCTGGTACTTTCTGGCCCTTTCTGGCACTTCCCGGCACTTTCTGGCCCTTCCTGGTACTTTCTGGCCCTTTCTGGCACTTTCTGGCCCTTTCTGGCACTTTCTGGCCCTTTCATCAAAGGCCTGCCAGAGACTAGAAGTCAGATTTGATGCAACGGCCTCAAACGCTCAAGACCCTCTTGGGCTCATCATTGTTTCGGCGAGTGGGTGGGGGGAGGTCAGACTCGTGGGGACAGAGCTGACAGAGGACACATCAGCGGCTTAATTGAAATCAGGCTTAGCGGGGGCTCATCGATATTATTGACACCAATGAGGTGAGTTAATGAGGCACCACACTTCAAAGGGATGATGGGTAATGATTGTCCGCGCTTCGCTGACTCCTGATTGGTTTACGCTTCGTGCGCCTTGCAGAGATGCAACAAACCTCCTCATGGCTTCCGGTTCGGTATATTCCAGGGCTAATTGAGACAAGCTTGGTGACAGTAGGGGTACACGGGGGACAATGTGACAGCTGCTGGGGAGGAATGATGTGCTGTGTTTTGGTTTATTGGTTCGGCAGCACAACACGGCCGGCCAATCAGGCGGCGTTTCGTAGCTCTCTGTGGCAGGCAGCTTCCTCCAAAGACCCTTTCAAACACGGCAGATTGTAGCCCGGCAAATAAAGGGGGTCATTTTGCTTCTCAATCCGTCTCCCCGCCACAGGACGCAATCCTGTCACAGCTGTAATTCGTTCGCATTGAGGTAGCCAGGATGGGAAATCTCGGCGTATTATCAGCGCACTGCACCGACAGGAAAACCATGCTCATGTCTACAGAAAGCAACTCCTTATTTTCAAGATGAAAAGCAGCCAGTAAAATACAACAGCGAAGCCCAATGCGGCTCAGCCTTCTTAGAAAAACGAACGGCCACTCAGCCAGGCGTCTCCCAGACGCCGGCCGCAAGGCCCCCACGCACCTGGGGAAGCCGTCCATTCTGCTGCCTCATCATAATTATTCCGGCCTGAGATGTCCATTCAACTTGTGCATCTATTCATTCAGCGTCGAACGTTAATAATAAAGCGCTAAGATTAATTACTGAGGAACCATATATATTATATATAATTTAGTCCAGTGTAATTAAGAAACGGAACATTTGATTAATGGAGTTAGATGACTGTAATTGTGCCTTTGATAAGAAAGGTAACACATCTTTGTGCTGCCACAAATGATCCAAACACTCATTTTTACCTTCATGATATGAAACTGAAGGGATGTTGGATCAGATAAAAAAGTGTATTTGTTCACAAGGGCCAAGTTGGGCAATTTGACTGCAATGAGGTTTGCAACACTGGAATGAACTCGCAAGAATAATTATTGCGATAAACTGCAGTTAATTGCTTGCAAGTCAGTTTTTGAATATGTGCATCATGAGAAACCTGACGCAGCGTGACAGGGGCTGGGAGAGCAGGTCAGCAGGAATGCAGAGGTTTGTGAACTGCTGGGGCCGGGGGCTTTTCAGATGTCAGGGGAGGGTTTGCCAAGGTTCAGAGGAGCAGCCAGAAACAGACAATCCACGGGTGGTGGGGGCAGGCTCACCAGCTAAAAAGGCCCCCTGTGACAACAATTACCGCAATCAGTCAGCATCTAACCACAGACGGCTTCATCTCAAGAAATGTTATGGCAGATATGTGAGGTCGGAGAATGAGCCTTAACCCATGTGGCCAGATAAGTTGGTCTAAACGCTGGGTAATTAAATTAGAAGCAGGGAATCAGCTGAGAGGGATCACGAACACAGCACTGCACACTTTATAGCGTTGACCTGCCTCCGTATTCTGGGCTGTACCCTGCAGCAGCAGGGTACAGTGAGCGGACAGCAGCCCTTCCGCAGTGTATACCATGTCGGCAACTGTAAACATAACCAGCTATCAGCAGGCCTTCCGTTGTGTATACCACGCTGGCAACTGCAAACATAACCAGCTATCAGCAGGCCTTCCGCTGTGTATACCACGCCGACACCAGTAAATATAACCAGCTGTCAGCAGGCCTTCAGCTGTGTATACCATGTTGGCAACTGTAAACATAACCAGCTATCAGCAGGCCTTCAGCTTTGTATATCACATCGGTAACTGTAAACATAGCCAGCTATCATCAGGCCTTCCACTGTGTATATTACACCGGCAACTGTAAACTATCTTGGGATGACTATAGAAAACTAATCCCATCATCATTACAGATGACTGGCCATCAGTCTGTTACGAATGTTGCAAAACTGGTGATATTCGGTGGTATTTAGGACTGATACTAACAGACTGATAAACTGGAAACCAGCACTTATAATAATGTACTATATACAGTGATAGTGTTTAACACCACTAAAGCCACAGACTTGTGTGGAGCCCCCTGCTGGCCATAAACAATCACTACACTGGGGGATGAGGGGCTCTGAAGTGACATTTTGAGTGGGAGGCCCAGACTTACCTCTGGCTATAAACTGGAAAATACAAAAAGCTGGAGCTGAAACAGATGATTCTGATCATGTTCTGAAGCAGGATTATGGCCCATCATTGAAGGGGGGTGGGGAGGCAACTCCGCCGGGTTCAGGACCCGAGCTGGGAGGAAAAAGATGCCCAACACTATCTGCTAAGAGACACACTACAGCAAAATACCTGGCATGACCTGCATGCATCTGACAAAAGGAAATTCATTCCAGTCAGCATGGGGATTCACAGGCTAAAATGATAGCTTTTATCAAGAAGCAGGGGCCCTAACTAGCGCTGATGCAATTTGCTGAAGGCCAAACGATGATTTAGCTCCCCACTGAACACGGACTCAGAAATAAGGACCGGCCACATTAGCATGATGTGCCGGACAAAGGCATTTCACTCTGCGACGGCCCCTCCCATCATGGCCCCCGGCAAGCTAGCACCGATCGCCCACCACGCCTCCAGCCACAGGGACTTCAGTACGTAAAAAACTGCCAGCTAAAACTGCTATGGGATTTCAGTACTATAACAAGAGAGTAACTATAAGTCTTTACTGGAAAAGCAGCTTGGATGGATGAATGGATGGATGGATGGATGGATGGATGGACAGGAAAAAGCACCTGTTATTTGGGCATGTAGCTTACCAAGAAGGCTTAAAAATGAAATTTGATATAATTAAACATCAACAATTTCAACGAATTCCAGGTCTATAAGAACCTATGAACACATTCATAACACATTATAATGCATTTATAAAGCATTAAAAACATAGCTATAATATTTATTTAAAAAGGCATAACACATTACAGTATAGCCATGTGCATCATGCATTATAAATGCTTTGTGAGGCTATTATCTAAAACACATTATACATACCTTAAGAATGCAGTACAAAGCATCTTTAATTCTTATGATGACTATTATAATGCATTATGAAGGTATCTATAGTGCATTATAGATGAAAGCTTCACTGGAGCTTATGAAGTATTATAATCAACACTATAATGCCTTATGACTGTCAGTAGAAGATGCTGTAATGCTTTATTAATTCTTATACTGACCATTATAATGCATTATGAAGGAATCTATAGTGCATTATAGATGAGAGCTTTAAGAAAAGTGTGACCAAACTTTGCTTCTCTTTTTTCCCACCACTGGGAAAACATCCACTACTAAGACGTGTCCCCTGAAAATGTGTGCAGGTGTGAGCGACACAGAGAGGCAGGAAAGCGACGGGTCCTGCTGTGTGGAGAGCAGGAAGTGGGGCCCAAAAGGCCCCCCTGTAGCTCAGCCAAAGCATCACAGCCCAAATTAAAGAAAAAGATGCATATGAGTGTTAGGCTTAGTTCATTTTCAGCCAATCGTTTAATTAAGGACTTGGCAGAAATCCGCCCCGTCACCGCACTCTTAAATTACTAATAAGGGGAACTCACCTTGGCAGTTTCCCACAATTGCTTCACATGGCAACAATTATAACAATGCTTTTCATGAAAAAAAAAAAAAAACAGATAATCATCACCTTATTGAACATAATATTACCAAAAGACTAAGGGTACATTAGCCATTGTGATCTATCACCTTGTCTCCCCCTGACCTTGACAGTTAATGTATGCACAGACATAATGATTGACTCAAGTTACTAAAACAGCTCAAGTCCAACCAGAGAAAACTTAATTCCTACCTTATATTACATTTATGTCTTCAGTAGAAGCTTTTATGCAAAGCAACACTCAACTGAGAGAGGAGGCTCAGAAAGTTACAGGAGCAATTGGTACTAAATCATCATACCTGCCCAGGGATTTGAACCAGCAACCTTCAGCTCACGCAAAAACAGGATGGGATCCCAACGCGATATGAACATGCGACCCCCAGTTCTGGAGTCAGACCTGCTTCCGTTTCACCGCGAGATCCAAGCCGACGACAAGAAAACTCAGAAGGACAAAAACCAGCACGCCGCTGATCATGCAGGTGTACATTTGTTTGCAGCATCTCACTGTTTGCCCTTAATACCATGACAGCCTTTCCAGTTCCCCTGGATAAGAGCATCTGCTAAATTAATAAATGCAAGCAGAGGGGCCCCCTGTCAGCTCGCAGGGACCGAGCAGCGCTCACTAATTAAATCCAGGAGTACAGCATGATGATGATGAAAGGGCCGCATTCTACCCTCAATAAAAAAAGATTCTCTTATATCTGACCTGCCAAAAATATTACACAGGCTTATTAAAAAGTGTGCACTGGCCTCAAATAATAAAATGCATGTTATATGCCAAAGGTGTGGATTATGCACATATAAAAAGTTAGTTTACTTTCACATATTTCAGTTTCTAAAGCAGTTTTCTACACTGGCAAGTAGAAGCAGACATTTTTCATAACCATTTTATCTGAATGCAATTTCATAGTATCTATAGAAAGAACTTCTAGTTTGAACAGGACTTTAAATTTGCTTTTAAGTTACCCTATGTGGCGGTCATGCTTGGATTGTACAGTTTATACAGATTACGAGGAGGATCCACCATGTGAACACTCCTTAATTAAAACAAAAGGAATTTAATTTCATTTGCTTATTCTCTTTATGACTATAAGCTCCAGTCATGAAATATCGTTATTGCTTTTGGAATAATTAAAGAAGCAAGTCACCATATTCCAGCTGCTGTTTTAAGTCCGTCAACATGCACGTTACAGCTGGCAAAGAGGTGAGCAATGAGAAATGACATCAAAACGTATCATTTCTAAACGTCAGAATTAACCTGCAGAAAACAAACACAGAAAAATACTTTAGCTCATTATGAATTATTTGGAAATTATTGCCTGCAATTTGGCTCGTTCTCTGAGGCCCAAGTACAGAGAGTAACGATTCCCCTGCCCTTTATTGAAATTAAATGTATAATTTATAAAACACTGATTACATTTTGGGGAGCCGGCGGGAAAATCAATTGCAATTTCGCTGGCTAACATTTATCTTTCACTCCATCAGACCTCAGAAGTTACATGTGAAAGTCAGGCAAATCACCTGTGGGTCACATGACTGTCAAAGAGCTTTGTCTGCAACACTCAGCACAGCTCAGGAGAGGGTCGAATTAGGGACGAGAGGGTGTAATCAGATTAAAGAGGAAACAATCAATATCCAATGACAAAGAATAATGAGTTAAAAGTGATTGATTGCACTGTTGTGGTGCCGTATTCATGCAAATAGATTGTTCTGTGAAGCAGGGCCTTTGAATTGTAATGTACCACAGAGCAAATTCCCAACTATTAAAAGAAGAAAAAGTTTTTTTTAAAAAAAGCATATTTGATATTGCTAACACATATTTAACCACGGGTAATAACTGCCTTTGTACACTTAATTGTCGTGAAACGTGATATATCTAAGCTAAATTAAAGTCAATTAAACCGCTGGGATCAAGGTCCAGCTATTCAGCAAACAAAGGAGCGGTCAGCCAACACCAAACACGAGGACGTTTTCCAGATACTCTTTGCTTTGGGATAGTGGCAAAGGAGCTGAGTATAAGAGGGACTCAGGTCACAAAAACCCATTTAATATTAACATAAATTGTCAGCCTCGGTCTGTCTGAAGTCCGGAGCCCTTTGCCGGTGCGGCAGAGAGGTGATCCGGCAGCTGGAAACCGCCAGGCGGCTTCAAAGACCAACTGCGAGATGATTTCATGGACGAAAAAAAGGAAGATTGACGAAGAACAAATTAGCTACTGGTCTCTCGCACGGCGCTCGCATTTTAAAAGGTGTTTTGATGCAAATCCACTGCCAAAGAGATACAACATGAACTCCTGCGTGCATCGGCTCCATAATTCACCAGGAAGGAGAGCATCAGCTAGGTGCTACTGAGGAATTCATTTCAAAACATCCTTTCCGTATTTTAAGCAGAAGTACGCGTGCAGTGTAGCCTATAGCTGATAGCATGAGCTGATAATGATAAGCTGAAAAATGTGCCATATTCTGTGTCTTTCTTGTTATATAGCATTATGACTGGGGGGAAGGGGGGGGGCACAGAACAGTGCACAGTCAGTAGCTCTGCTACAGTCTGGACCAATCCGGAACCAGAACACAATCAATAGCTTTGCTCCATTCTGGACTATTCAAGAAATAGAACACAATCAGTAACTTTGCTCCATTCTGGACCATTCGGGAACCAGAACACAATCAGTAGCTTTGCTCCATTCTGGACTAATCTGGAACTGGAACACAATCAGTAGCTTTGCTCCATTCTGGACCATTCAGTAAGCAGAACACAATCAGTAGCTTTGCTCCATTCTGGACCAATCAGGAACCAGAACACAATCAGCAGCTTTGCTCCATTCTGGACTAATCTGGAACTGGAACACAATCAGTAGCTTTGCTCCATTCTGGACCATTCAGTAACCAGAACACAATCAGTAGTTTTGCTCCATTCTGGACCAATCAGGAACCAGAACACAATCAGCAGTTTTGCTCCATTCTGGACCAATAAGGAACCAGAACACAATCAGTAGCTTTGCTCCTTTCTGGACCAATCAGGAACCAGAACACAATCAGTAGCTTTGCTCCATTCTGGACTAATCAGGATTCGGAACACAATCAGTCACTTTGCTCCATTCTGGACCAATAAGGAACCAGAACACAGTCAGTCACTTTGCTCCATTCTGGACCAATCAGGAGCGACGTTCAAAGAGAAAGTGTAGCATATGGACACTGGATAGCATCACTGCTGGTTCACTGTCCACAAGCTCAACATCACTACGAAGAACCAGCCTATGTGAATGATACAGGGGGCCTCCGACCCCAATACAGCCCACAGTCACTGGGCTATGAACTGAGTTTCGGCTTTGCATGGCAATGCGAGCTGCTGAAGTTCCCTTCTCGATTTACGTGGGTGAATTTCAGTGTGCAGAATAAGGAGTCCATGCATTTCATCCAGCAATCTCTATCATGCCGTCCATCACTGCGAGAACAAACATATTAATACATGAGCACAACACAGTCACCTCGGGGAATCCTGCAGTGCACTCCCAATTTCTCATAACCGTAAATATTGCCCATTTCCAGGCATAAAATGGCCATTTTTTATTATTTAAAGTGTTGTAGCGCTCTATTACGGCTGCAGGAATTACATTTTTTCCCGTGATAGATACATTTACGAGGGGGATGAACCGAGGAAGATGAATGCAGAGAAGAGGAGTTAAAGGCAGGGCCTTCCTAATGTAACACCCAACATGTGATATTTTTATTCTTGCTGCTGTCTAACTGTCAAGGCTGGAATCAGGAACGGGAATTAATAATCGGCGCAGAGTTTCAGGTGGAGGGTGCAGAGAGGAGGAAGGCGAGGAAAGTAGGTATAATCTGCCCGGCTGAGGGCTCAGCGCATCGGGGTTTCTGTGAATCATGCGAGGTAAGATTATGCAAGCGGTGAAGCCGCTACTTACGCGCCAACTGAGGGATGTTACTCATGTCTGCGAAGCCGTCCATACTGATATCTGCAGCGCATCTGCGGGAAAAGCTATGGAGTCACAGACGGCACACACAGCGGCGGACGGCAGAGCAGGAACACTGATACCAGGCACGCAATCAGGAAGAGGGCCACAAGTGGCGTTTGCAGTATCTGCGGTCCTACTGGGATTCAGCTGTGTACTCGTACTGGACCATTCTTCTAGAAGAAAAGCCTCCAGTTCTTTTTAGGGACAGTGGACTCAAAATAAATCAGCAGAACTTCCCCAGAGGTTCAGTGATGTTTATGTCAGGTGACTGGGGAGGCCGCGAAGGAGCCTGCCTTCATCGCCATGTTCAGGAAATCACTCCTGAACGTCTTCATCGCTGTATATGACACCATCTCGGAAGAGGCGAACATCATGAGCAAGTGGTGTTTATACCGGGGGGTGGGAGGAACGCTGGTTTCATAAAATAAACTCTTTTCCTTGCGATAGCTATTATACGACAATGTAGAGAAATCATTGGTCTTAATAATTCCCACTAAATTGTCATCCAAATGTAGAATAAAGGGCGATCATAGTACTCTCTCTCTCTTTTTGTATTAATCAAGACTCTAGGCTTTTTGCAGTTTTTGATCCTGTGTGGGAAAATGTTGGAGAAAAGCAAGTGAGGTGAAGAGAAAGTATCATAAAAATAAAATATCGAATGATGCAAGACACCGATTTGTACTCATCCTGTCTACTGCACTTTTTGTTTAATTAATCCTGTAAGCCAAGATGAATTACTTAAATTTTACATGTGCACATAATAATTATGTTTTATTATAAGATCGATCAAAGAAGAGATTTAAGTATTAGACACAGACAGAGCTGTAGTCAAATAATTCAAATTAGCAGTCAGTTAAAGTCTTTTAGGTGAAAAGACACAACAAGCTTAAGTTCATTTATCTGTCTGAGTTTCCACGACTCGTTTACTTTCAGGGGGTCAACAGGGCTTGAAAGAATCACTGTAACTGATATTTTAATGGTTTCCACGGGCGACCCGGAAATGGCTAACTGGAAAGCCTAGGATGATGGGGTTTCCTTCAGAGAAACGGCTCCAGTTCTTACCTTGGGTCCTCCAAGGATTCTTATCCATGCTTGACCATCACAAGTTTGCCAAGCTTCTTCTGACAGTCTGCTCACTACAAATTGCTATCGGCTCAAACAGGTTCCTCAGCCAGGCGAGACCCTCCGGGAGGGAGGCTGTTCTACATGCAGGCACGTGCAAATACAGAGATGTGCCTGTATAGGTCTTAAACTAATCTGACGTACTATTTATACCCAGAGCCAGAAGACTTTCAAGCAGTCAAGTCAAGCTGAATCTTGCAACACAGTGAATAATTTTAGAAGTCAAACCATTTGTCGAGAGAGAAACAATTTGCTTATTTAATTGACTTAGACTGCTTATCGCTGCGAGCCGGGCTAAGCTCGTCTTGACATGACGGCAGAATGTAGGGGAGCTTTTGCAGCCCAATTTTTCTCAGCTACGCCTGATTCCAAAAGAATATTTAAAGATCCAGGTTGCTCCTAAAAATGATGTTGCCTGTCTTTCTGTCTTGGCCACAGCCGTCCATTTCTGACCGAACCTTCCGGAAGATAAGCTGTCTTTGTATGCTTACGGTGTAAAAACACGGGACAGACGGAAGGCTTTGAGAGGGCGGCATTCTGTCATTCTTCATCTGGCCCTGAAGGACTCCTCATCTAAGGTGGCTCAGAGTACGGCCGCAGTCTCACGGCTGCCTGGGATGAGGCTGACCGGTGAGGAGCACCACCAGGTGACACATGACAAGGTTATGTCCGGGTGTTTTTTTTTTAAAAAAGACGGTTACCGTAATGCTCTTTTAAAAGGGGAAAGAGGAATCTCAGCTGTACTAAAGCGTTTTATTCTCTCAAAACGCCCTATGAGTACATCAGCATGAATGCTATCGATGGACCAGCATTGAGAGGCTCTCCTGGCAACTTATTCTTCAATTTCCCCAAAAATTCATAAGAAAAAGACTTTTGGTGCAGTTCTGACACCTTTAAGCAGCTATACAAACGTAGGCACAATACGCGCAACCGAAACCTGAACGTACACTGTCCTCGTCAGTCTTCGCCAGGATTATAGATTCAATAAGTGACTGATACTAAAATAAATTGTTTCACTTGACCCTGGGCCAAATGAAATGATTACGGGCCGAGATGGAGTGCGTTCCAAATGTCGGATCAGAGAGCCGGACTGATTTAGCGTTGACTGGCGGAGACCCTGGCGGACAGCGGAGAAGCTTCTGGGTGTCATTCCGGAGAAATCAGCACCCTGACAAGCCCTTGATGGCTGACAGCACTGCTTAAAGCTTTCCGTTTTAATTTACGGTTGAGACACGTCTCGGCTGAGCGGGAAAGTGCTCTCAATCGGAGCAGATCGATACCATCCAGGCCTTAACATTCTCGCTGCAAACACCTGCGTGGTTTTTCTCCATGCAGAAATAAGCGGTGTGGATCTGTTCTGCGTTACTTGCGCTTGTTGGAAATACTACATACCATACATCGGCAGCACACAGAAATGCTTTGATGAGTATAAATGCACCATCTCCTTGACTAACAGATAATAACAGCTGATATAGTGATGCCCATCTGGACCAACACAGATTACAGCTCTAGAAAGCAGTAGGTTCATGTGTATGCAGCACATGGCAGGCCGGACCAGCAGCACCTAACAGCAATGCTCTAAATGCAAAGCGACCCCCATAATCCCTCCCCCTCCCCATTGTGGGTTATCTCTGCCAGCATCGAGGGGCTTCCAGTGTAATCCTGGAGCCCCCCCACCCCACTCCTGGATACGCAGTGCGAAAAAAAAGGTGCTTCTGCATTCCAGTGCGCCGCTCTCCTCAGCCGCCGGGGGGTGGGGTTGGGGGTGCAGCCAATGAGAGGAGGCATAGAAAATGAACAAAGACTATACACTGATTTATCGCTCAACATCATTAGGTGGGTAATGAAATTAATTACCTTAATTTCAAAGTAACGACTGCACTCCTTATTAAAGTGTCATACTTGTTGTGTAATTGCACACGATGTAAATGGGAAAGAAAAGTCCTCGCTGGTGCGTGGAAACTTTGCCAATAGATAAGAGCCGTGTGGCGTTGGGTGACGCAGCCGATCACTTTACTCGTCCTTGTCAGAGTTTAAGGGTAGAAGTCTTTCTCAGTTTTTCCAGACGGCACGACTGTAATCCTGAATAGTGGTTCCTAAGGCTTCTTGAGCACCATCCCATAATGCAACCCACCCCACGCTCCATGCGACACTGGAGCAGGAGGAGAGACCTTTCATTGAGGACAGATATGGCCAACAGGGGGCATAGTGGTTAAGGACACAGAAGGCGTCAAGTTTCCAGGTATGCAAACGAGCCTCAGAGCATTATTAAAGAACCAATGAGCTGAGGACCTGATGAGACCCCCACCCCCCCACAGCAGGGTCACCCCACCCCCCACGATTAATGGGAGTGGCTGGGAGCAGATGATAACGCCCACGAGGACGGAGGAAGACGACACACCGGCGCCTCTCACAGATAGCACCCGGATAAGGCGGCCTTATCTCGACAGGAGCTGTCCGCCAACGCGCCTCTGAAATAACGCGGTGGCCCGTCATGCGGAGCGGAAACGGCGGCAATTTCTCTGGCTGGCAGACAGTTAAAGGGCTTCATGGGAGATGCAATTTTAAGGTGTTCAGTCTGGGTCCATGAAATAATGGACCCCGCCACAAAAAAGCTAGCTACAATAAAATAATGCAAGAAACATAGATAGTTAGACAGACAGACAGACAGACAGACAGACAGACAGACAGATAGATAGATAGATAGATAGATAGAAATCATCTCCAGGTATTTCAGCCTGATGCACATATTTTACGTTTGCATCATGTGATTCAGGTAAGAGACTTCGGACACGTGGTGTGCTGGGGGGGGGGGCAGGGCTGCTACGC
>JAOYFF010000049.1:1357060-1368618 GCA_025773925.1 Cryptomyrus ogoouensis
GGGGGGGGGGGGGGGGAGGGGGGGGGGGGGGGGGGGGGGGGGGGGGGGGGGGGGGGGGGGGGTGGGGGGGGGGGGGGCGGTGACTGTAATGGGAAGTTCTGGCCTGTCTCCTTAGATAACGGCGCTGACACCGCATGCTGTAGGAATTCCCGACAGAGCACTCAGACCTGCCTTTCCACTGCCGAGAAACAGAAACGTCCGTCAGCGGTGACCGTACGCCAGGAGAAGAACGCCATCCCAGAGGAAGAAACACACCATTTTATACCTGTGCAATGCAAATAGTCATCGATATTCAGCTTCGGTGAAACATAAGAGATAAAATTAGCTTAGGGTTTCATCGCAGTCACAGCACGCGATATGCGGCGAGATCAGGCTCACTGCAGCTGCTGTATTTACAGCAAAATACGAATATATTGTTACAGCACGAAACAGCAGGACTGCGATTCTCCCCAGAAACTGCCAAGAATGACTCAAAGTTGCCTGAGGAATATTTGGTTTCGCAGCAGAGACAGCGGGCATGCTGTTATCGCAGAGGCAGCCGCGACGTCGTGGGGACCCAGCGGTACCGGGAGCGCGGGGCCCGTCGTTAGCTAAACGCCGGCTGGAGGGGGAGGCGACGCGGCCCGCTGGCGTCTCTCATACGCTCTTACCCGCCCTGGGGGGGGGACATCTCACCGCCATCTCAGACGGGAGCAAATACCAAACAGCTCACTGCCTTCCCTGCTTACAGGTCAGGGGCCGCAAAGCCTCACCCAGGCCTGTAGCCCGAAGCGCCGAGCTCCCCCCCCCAGCCCAGAAATGTCATCACCAGCTGCAGAGGTCAGGCACTCGCTATAGCCTGTAAAAAAAAAAAAAAAAAAAACCAGTACGACATCATTTAGCCGCTCATCGCTCTCTACGGCAACACACCAGCAACAGAAATGGGATTAATTAACCGCTAACAGCATCGTTTTTGATCGTGCGTCCAAATCAATCGCCTTGACAACATGAGGATGGAGGCACCCGTGTTGTTTTGCTTTTTATCTCCAACGGCATCTGATCTCAGCTACGTTTCTTTTGCGGATTATGTAACGGCCCTATGTGGGAAGCTGATTAAATACAATCATCACAAAGGCAGAATATCGAAATTCAACCTAATCCTGTTTCAAGCACCGGTGGGTCTGACAGAAATGAGTACATTTCACTAATACTGACTGTGAGGAAAGGAGTTTAGAGAAGAGGGATATATTTTTAATGGTGTTTGGACCTGAAAGTCACCTTTCCCGACTGGAAGCGCGTCATTCCAGCCCGTCGTCCGGATTGCACGACATGATCGATTCCTCCTGTGTCTCGCTCTCCGAGTGCCATGAAAATCACTCTTCACAGAGGACAGGTTTAGTAATACAGAGTGACCAGAGCTGAGGAACGGCGATCCGGCGTCTCAACCCTGGGGCGACGTCGCTCGACAGAGCTGCCCCCCACCCCCGCTCCCTCTGACTGTCATTCTGTCTTCCCGAGGGACAAGACCCCTCTCCCCCATCTCTCTCTCTATAGGACCTTTAATCATCCATTAGCTGCCAAGTCGAGCCAAAGTCAAGCCAAAGTATCTTTCCTGTTATTGTCAGCTATAGGATCCATAAGTCACAGACTGAGACGTTTCAATCTCGCTGGTCTTCGCGCAATAAAACGGTGAAAAACAGAATATAACAAAGAATATGAAAGAGATTTAAACACTGACAGCCTGACAATTTAAACACAGCAAACTGATATGTAGACATTAGACATAGACAAATAAATACAGATAAAAATACAGTGAAAAAATAGTTTTAAAATTTACAGTTACGCACAGGGGCAGTGAAATGGAGCTTCCAGTTACAGTGGTTCGATTGCAGTGCAGAGAGGGGGGAGGTGCGAGGCATACGGGGGGTGACAGAGAGTCTCCAGGCCACTGCCCAGGACGGAAATCCCCGACAGCTATTCCGCTATTTCGCCACTTTCGACAAGCTTGACTAAATGCAAATTGAGTCGTTCTGACAGGATAATTAAAAAGAACTGATGCTTATTAAAAGAAAAGCAAAAATCTTAAAGGGGCTTTATAACTTCTGGAAATCACGTGTCACGAGAGGACTTTTAAATGACTTCCTAGAAAACTGCACGGCTTATATCCCAGTTTGACTACATAGGCCAGGAAGGTCGCCTAACTATCGCTAACCTTTAATAAAACTATAAAATATTAAAAACATCCTGCAAACCCATGTGATACAGACTAAGCCTTTGGGCGGAGTCATCCCTGTGTTGCCATGGTGATAGTCCCAGATATGGAGTAACCCCATCAAGCTAACGAGACTCTTGCTCCTAATATCTCGTTAGGGTCACTTAGGGGTCAGCTGGATGGAGTCGGAACAGAGGTCAGTAGTCACATGATCACTGTGACCCTCAACCTTTGGGGATTCTTGTCATACATAGGCTGATACCATAGAGCCACAATGTACTGTAAGGTAATGATAATGTTGTATTCTGGTGTGGTAACCCCATTACGGTGGAAGATACCAAAGACACATGCATGGGGGGGAGGCATGTACCACTGATTGTGCATGGCAGCCTCATTTGTGGGCATTAGGAGACCAACTCAGGAGATGCCCCCAACATTCCTGACAGAGCAGGATGGCGTGAAGATAATGCCGTGTGACAGTCGCTCCATTCCATCAAGGCAGAGGTCGCCCTCATTATGGCGGAGGAGCACGTGGATTTGAGGAAAACACCATTACCGTCACATAGCGCGTTCCAGTGCCTGTCCTACCTAGACCCCATGCGTGACGTTCTGCCAGGGGGCTACACCAGACCCTCGCCTGGTCGCCCAACACGGCTTGACATCATCAAAAACACACGCTTGCTCACTTAAGATCAGAAGAAGCGTTTTTTTTTTCTTCTTCATAATTGCCGTGGAAAGTGGAGGTGCCCTTGCAGATGTAATAACGTCACGTAATGAATCGCATTGCTAGGAAGCAGCTGGACCACTGCATTTTTTGATATATAGAAAAGACGTTAAACGCACATCCAACTGGATCTGAGCTTTATACTGAAAAAAAAAAAATCCAAAATGCCCTTAGGAAAAATGTGAATCTGCAAATGGCTTCGATCGCATATTTCCTGGACTTCAAATTGAAATATCACAGCCTACATGATGGGTGGGACCTGGTCTGTAAGGCTGGACCTACTATGCGTAAGTTCTCTGTAGACCAGGGTCACTGCAACAAGGACATGAGTTAAACACGAAAGCCCCCCCCCCATGGCACTGACAGCCCTGCGATAAGGCTGAACCAATCAGCATTAGGCCTAACGGCGGGGGGAGGGGGGACAGCCAGACATGCCGCGAAAGGAGCTGGAGACTCTCTTACTCACCGGCGTCTTGATTGCAACCTTGAGAATCACTCGAGCAGCACGAGATGATCTGATTGCGGAGAATCGGGCGCAAAATCCAGATGATTTTATTTTCAGATAACAGGCCCTTGGGAAGGAAGGCTGTGACAAAGCTGTCGCTCACAGACGCTCGCCGATTCCTGTCCCACGGCGCCACCAGCCTGCACTGGTGGCCGACGCCTCTAATGGCACCGGGACAGTGATGACCTCTGAGCGAATGCGGCCTCGGCGGTTCATGAGCATTACACACAATTCACCGGGGTCCACTGCAGACGTACAAGAACAGGTATTCTCTGTACAGCATCTGCATACGGCACGGCAGCGTCGAGGATCGCTCAAAAGCATTCACTGCTGCTCGTTCACGATTTTTTTATTCTCCGTTGACTGAGGCACTCATCATTCCAGGAGATTTTTTGCACATGTCAGAATCTGGCAAAGGCACCATAGCATCCGGGGAAAAATGACCTGTGTGCAGCAGGAACAATAAAATAACAGACCAAACTCCCAGGGAGACATAAATGTAATGCAGAGACAGCGGATCGTAAATAAGACGGGGCCCCGGTACGTTGCGGCGGGCGGACGCCAGGGTACAGTAACGGCTTCTGTACGAGGCCTCCATTAACTCTGAGGTCATATTGCAGCGTGTCGCTTTTTTTCCCTGCCTAAGCAATGGGATTTAGCTCCCTGTGGACATTCGGAATGAGGAATGGGACAGATGAAGAGCCAGGCAAACGAGTCTCAATAAGAATAAATTGCACTTTAAGAGGATGCCTTAGCTAAGAGTAAAATGCCGCGCTGACTAGCTTATCAGCTACCTTATCTCACACTCCATAAGTGACACGTCACTTCAAGCAGCCAGCCTAATGGTGCTCGGTTTATCTGGCCCCGAATCATGCAGGTGCTTTGATCCCGTGGCACGTCCTCGAGAGCGTCTCGCTTATTCGGTGTTTATGATGACTCATCGCAGAGATCGGGGGCGAGAGAGAGGGACGACCACGCTCGGGAGTGTCCGAAGGAGTGGTCAATCTTGGCCGATCGAGGAATTCGATTGACAGGGCGGCGAGCAGCTGATTGGGTCCTGCGATCGCATGCAGGGGAGAAGCGGCACAATTCGCTCAGATGGCCTGGCGCCGGGAATGCAGATGCGTGAGGACTCATCCCACTGCCCCATTGTGTCATTAAGCGAGCCACTCGACTATTAACAGCAGGGCAATTACCGCCGGCATTCCGTACGAAGCTGTATATCCAGCCCTGCGGCGGTACCTCCTTGGGAGAAGGAGGATTTCCAACCGGAATTACGCGGCGTCATAAACAACGACGACGTGCCTGGAAAAATCAATGCCTCAGATAAGTGCTATAAGAGGAGTTCTGGAAAACACAGCTGGAGAAAATATCAATGAAATTAGCCGTTAAATATTTAACTGTTAAATTACAAATATATCAGAGGCCTGCATCACGAAGCAAGGCTGTCTACTTAGATAACTTGTCGGATTTAAGGTGGTCCGGGCTAAATGTAAGTGAACAAAGATAAGGTCCATTTAAACTGGGCAACCCTGAATTAAATGGAGAACAGGGGCCTTTATCACAAAGCTGGATCTCTTGCTTAGCTGAATATCTTGTCAGATTTAAGGTACCCCAGTTTAAATATCTTCAATTTCTTACATTTAAGCGCTGACTACTTTAAATCCGACAAGTTATCTAGCTAAGCAAGAAATCCTGCTTTGTGATTCAGGGTCCTGGTCATTCCGCAAATTAACCAGATAGTTTCATTAAAAAGAGGCTGGCAGAAAATGCAATTATTATACTAGGTTTGTGAGGCACATCGTACATGCCTGTTGTACATGATATGTTATATGGCCACATGCATGTCGTATATGACATTATATAACCTCAAGCACGTTTTATCTGGCACATTATATAGCCATATGCAGGCTGTATATGACCATTTACACGCCATGTATGACATATTTGACACGGCGTGAAATTTTTGCCGCGGCCTAAATTATGATCATAGCACAAAGCATTTTAAAACGACACCTCAACCAGTAACAATGATACCTGTTTATGGACTAGATGGAGACAGAGATAGCCAGTGGAGCTCTGTCCATCTTCCCCGCCCATGCCTCTGTTCTTATAGAGAATGCAGCCCCCCCACCCCCGGCTCCTGTGCTGAACATGAGTACCGAGACACTAGCTGAGAACCACCAGAAGGCCAAACACCCGACTCTGATCATCCAAAATCTCACAGCGGATTTTTAATCTTTACTTCCTCCTTTCATCCTTCCGTCAGTGCTGCCGTTTTCTCCTCGTTATCGGCATGCACTGCGAATCTAGGACCTCCTCACTCCTCCCCTCGTGAAGCAGCCCCGCCCAGGGACCAGGCAGCCAATCAGAAATGCCCTATTTATTAATTTCCTGATTTAAATTTATTTTTTTTACCAGCACTTACATCCACCGCCACAGATATGTTTTGGTGCCACCTAGACATGTCTCACCAAAATAGAAATGGTTCAAGAGATAGATTTGCAGGTGCGTGGCTGTGTGCCTGTCCAAACTGGCCTGCTCTTCGCTCCATCAAAGCTGCATTTAAGAGACAGACGTAATAATGAAGTAGTACTTGGGCATGGGGAGTGCGTGGTTTTCGTCTGGAGTGGCCTTTGTGCAGTTTCGCTCTCCCATTAGAGGAAAGCCACTTTCGAAAATTAACATTGAACTCCACCGGCTGTCTATGCAGAATCTTAATCAATACATGAATGAACGGTGGCTGCAGCTTGTGCCAGAACAACTGGCCCCTGACTGCACAGCTGGGTTCCATCTGAGGACAATCTCACCTTCCCTTTCTAATCTTCACTCAAACCCAAAAGACGGTACTCAATATAACTATGAATTTTTAGCTATTATTTGGTGGAAAAAATGTCTCATTTCACACTCATAAACCCAAGTGTTTAACGGTAAAAAAAAAATAGTCAGGACACTCTGCTGTAGTATCATTAAGCCTGAAGAGCTCAGGGTCCCAAAGATAATTTGAATGTACTATTTGAACCAGGACTGAGCTCAAAATGCGTTGTTTTCTGATAGACTTTTCATTTGCCCGCCTACCTTTTAATTTCACAGCTAATCAGTCAATCCCAATGCTCTCTGAGCAGCGCAGAGTTCTGAGCCTTAATGACAAACGACATTCAAGGTTATAGACTCGCAGAAGCGGGTGACACAGTGATCTGAGTGGTCTTCCTGTTTATTCACGCTCCCTATCTATGAGATGTCCTACTTAGTCGTCAGCAGCTTTTGGTTTCCCTTTGTGTGCCAATAAGCTGCACCTTCCAGATGGGCGTTAAATCTGATTAGCCGGCAACTTGAAACCGACACATTGCCATATTTTTTAGAGAAAGATGCCAGTCTTTTCTGGCCCTTTCTATGTAATTTATTTCCGTGTATTTTCACCTTGAGTTGTAGCTACAGCAGTATTGTGAGGGTAATTTCTCAGGCACACTTTCATTCTGTCGTAGCGGAGAGGGCATATTAAGTCACTTTTGATCCAATGTTTCAGCCCTAAAAGAATCTCGCTAAGACCCCGAGCTTCCGCAGCTGGCTCTCGCCTTGCCTGAAACCCCACGAGGGACTGAATCGCTCTTGAAACAAAAAAGAAGTGAGCAAGATGTTAAGAAAAACAATGAAGAAAAAAAAAAAACTCCGGTTTCCCAGCCCAATTGCCTTGAGAGAGGCTTTCCTTTCAAAGTATTAAGCGCGCCTGATAAAAGCCATTCGGTTTATTAATGGTAGGCGTCCCGGCAGAGTAGCAAACCCTCAATGTAGACCAGAGTCGCTGGACTTTTAATATCTTCTGAACAAGTAATTAAGGCAATGATATCGTGAGGAGCCTTGACTCTGAATTCCCCCACCGTATAACCCATGCACAGAGAGCTGAACTCGGGGCTCCATGGAGACCTGACTGCCCTGACGGACAGAGGAGGGTAGGAGGAGGACAGGAGGAGGACCACCCCACAGACATTATCACCCCGTTCCCTGCACTCCCCACTCTGAAAATGGGCTGCTATACCAACACGCATTCAAATAATGTCCACAGAAGCCTAGTGCTGGTGGATCTAAGGAAATGCTGCTTGCAAACCAGAACCTTCAAAGTCTGAACTTTATCTCAGACGGTTAATCGAGTCCAGTGTGCATCTTACAGGGGAACTTGCGAAAAAGAATTAGATTCAGGTTATTATGAGGTTTTTTTTTTTCGTTTTTGGTAATCTAGCTCTTCATAATGGTACCAGTCCTGGTTGCATCTCGCACAATTTGCTGGCACATGCCATAATCAGAAATGTGCTCCCCCCTGCCCCGCTGCTGCACTTCTGCAGAGGAAACATCCCAGGGGTGATCTGTAGAAAGCAGACTGCAACTTTAAGTGACATGGAAAGGTATCCATTTCACAAAACGAATCCTATATGGAACAGAACAGATGCACACCCACACACACTATATACATACCAGTCATGATTCCACAAAGTAAAATGGGGTTTATGAATTATGACAGAAAGCCATACTCTCTCCACTAAAAGGGATGTCGAAATCAATAAGGGTGCAGTCTTCGTGGTGCCCCCTTTGCCTTGCAGTATCAGTCATTTAGAAGATTCCTTTATAGAGAGTATATTACACGGCTCTTAAGGAATATGAAGTACACTCCAGAATGGCTGTTAACCAGCAATTGTTTTGTGATGTTAGATATCAAGGGCCGAGGCTGCTGCAGGAATGTAATATACCGATGTAAAAGATCAGATGCGTTGGTATGGTAACACTGCGGCCCTCGCCCTCCAGGACTGTGCGTGGGGGTATTCTTGTGGTTTTTCTTCGGGCGCTCCTGTTCCCTCCCACAGACCGCGGATGCCTCACTGTACCAGGGCATGTAAACTTCCCTCGGTGTGTGACCCCTGCTACAGGCCGGCATGCTGTCCAAGGTGTACCGCTGTACATGTAATAAATGCTCAAGGAGAAATGGATCCTGGACAGAAATAAATAATATGAAGTGAAACCGTATGACCTGATGTCCAAATGCAGTGTTTGCTTTGCGTGAACTGAGGTAAGGCTGAATACAAATGCACAGAAAAGTTTCCTTCATAACACACTAGTGACATTTAATGGGCTATGAGATTCATAACCATGATGGCATTTACGTCACGATCAGGTCACCCTGTCTGATGCTGTTTCAAAGCCGACTGCCTGTTCTCCCATCCGCTGTAATAACAGTTTCCCTTCCCTTCATATTATTTACATTTCTTCCTAACAATTAATTCTTCAATGCACAAAAAAGTACAACTGGCCCACTTCCCCGAAACAATGCAGACACTTTTGTTTTCCTGAAAAATGCAGCGAATTCAAAGAAGTTGTGCCAGTTGAGTTTGTGTGGGTTTATCTAACGAAGACACTAAGGAAGCAGACCTCTGCATCGACTTCCCAGTTTAAGAGCATTTGAGGATGCGGTCCAGACCTCTGCACCGACTTCCCAGTTTAAGAGCATTTGGGGATGCGGTCCAGACCTCTGCACCGACTTCCCAGTTTAAGAGCATTTGGGGATGCGGTCATACGCAGCCAGCGAGAGCTTCCTGTTCTATCGCTAGGAAATTCCAGTTTTTTTGGGGGGAGAAAGAAAACAAAGAAGAGCATATCATTGCCCTGCAGATGGTTAGAGTTTACAGATGGCCCGAGTCTCAGCTTTGACACGGCGTATATAAGGAGTCACTGTCTCCCCCAACAAGCCTACGGAAGCCCCTTCATGGAGGATTTCACTGTCGACCCTGCACAGCCTAGACCAAACCGATTTTTGCATCTTCGGCATCGCTTACTGACTGAAACGCCAGTCAGAGTCAACCAGTAAGTCTTCCATAAGCTGAGGTTTATCCCCCGGAAGACGAACTTCATTTTGTTAGGAAATCGCTCCTCAAAACTTACGTGATGTGTGATGGTTTGTGTATTTTTGTATCATGCTTTCTCGAAACTCTGAGACAGCAAACTTCTGTCAAAATCTGGGCAATCCATGAAGATCTTGATAACAATCTTGCCTCATAATTCCATAAAAATCAACCACTGAAGATATTTAACAATATGCATTATATCAGAGGAATCCCCAGAAGCTATACTTACATGGTGGTCTCAGCAGAATAACCTTACTCTAGTTCATGTAAAATATGGTCCAACTCGAAGTTCTTGTGCAAATTCCTGACATTTCTCTTGTGTGGTAATGTGATGATGGAATGAACTGCATCTGGTCATCAGACTCCCAGTCCACCTTCAAGAAACACTTCAGGACCCCGCTGTTCCAGGAACGTCTCTGCTAGCCTGACAGACACTCCACGTTCCCACAATGCTCTTAATGTTGCTGCTTTGAACAGCTCAGCATAGCCACAATTATGCCTTGTCGTCCCCTTGACGGTTTGTAATGTGCTATCTGCCTCACTAATGATGGCCAGACGTATGGATTCTGTTATGGGCTGATGCATAATGGTACATGGTATGTTACAGGACGGCTTGCAGATTCTCACACACTCCCTGGATATACGGCTGGGTGACCCCAGAACGAGCTTCGTCAAACAAACGAGGTGAGAGCAGAGATGCAGCAACCAGGTCAGAGTAAGTGCGGACCTCCTTGGCTCTGAGGACACGCACGTGTTGGAGAGACCCTCTGCCATCGAGGGTCGGGGCTTGAGAGCGATCTGGAGAGCTGCGGCACTTACTCGATTCACCGGCGCCACCGCTGACAGCGCCGTGCCGACCTCCCGCGGGTCGAAGCCGCTCTTCTGGATGGTGCCTGGCAAACTGCCGGCACCTCGTTACCGGGCCCTGTGAACGGCCCGTCTGCTCGGCACAGCTGCAGGGAGCTGGGGGGCCGGAGCAGAGCCCCGAGAGGATAAATACCGGTGCGGGTGGTAGGGAATGGCGGGAAAGGGCTATTACGGGGTTAATCGGCCCCCAACCTCCACAAAACTGCAGTTGCTACCCAGTTAGACACACATCGCCCCCCCCCCCCCCACACACATGCAAACAAACCCTAATCCCAACAATGACGACCGTAACCCCTACCCAGCTCTAACCCAACCCATAAGTAACCAAACAAAACACAACGTTTTTGGCTATTTTAGGTTTCTTGATTACAGTCACAGAACACAGAACTTCTGGGGACTGAAAAATGGTCCCCACGACTTTAAAAGAACAGGTTATCATCACTTGATGGGGACATTTGGTCCCCACCACGTAATACATAATTAACGCACAGACACAGACACACATTCATGCACACGCCATCCACACACGCCTTAATCACACGTGTTGTATGTGTGTACTACAATGCCTCAGTCACATATTAATTCCCACATAAATGGACTGCACTCTGGAATACTCACGCACCCCAGGGTCATTAATATCAATTTCTCCCTCCCCAGAATATTTACAATAGCCTCGCCCACATTATACAGCTTTATACGCCATCAGTGTTTCTGGAATATAAATTTCACCGACGGGAGACCACACTGCTACCGCCGCCGTTCTTGCAGAGCTCTGCCAAATGTGGATCGGAGGGGCCTCGCATGTGGCCATGACAGTAACATATCGATTCACGGTGGAAGCATGAAGTTATAATTAACGTGACACTCCCATAATACACCTGGGTCTGTGAGACATGGATAATGTGTACACTGCTTGCACACAACAGCCGCCGACCCTTGTTAACCGCTGGCGATTCTTTGCATCTGGCCTGTGATTGGCGAGCGATTTCCCTCGAGTCCGCTGCAGCCGTTTCTATCAAAGGTCCCTCCGCCGCCAGCGTGGGGGGGGGACGCCCTGCCTCCGCCCGGCTGGCTCTGGGTCCGTACCACATCAGTGCTTTATCCTGCTGTTCTGAGAGCAGTGTTCATTATGCAGCTAACCCCCCCCCCCCCACACTGGGCTGCTGCTCCCCTCTGACGTCCTGAAGGGGAAACAGCGGGAACGGTTTTCCTGATTGCCAGGGATCGGAGAACAGGTACAGGCTTACTAATGAACACGCAGGACCACGCTTGGCTAAACAAACAGGGCTATCTGTGCGCGTAAACACACACACACACACACACACACACACACACACACACACACACACACACACACCAATACCCGTTGTGGCTCCCTTT
>JAOYFF010000049.1:1371096-1383049 GCA_025773925.1 Cryptomyrus ogoouensis
TGAGATGAGACCGCCAGTGACCTAAAGTCAGGCTTCCTCATCATAGTTACAGTGCGGGGATCCCAAACTCACTCAGTGTGTTTGTTGTTGTGTGTGAGATGAGACCGCCAGTGACCTAAAGCCAGGCTTCCTCATCATATGTTACAATACAGGGATCCCAAACTCACTTAGATCTCATGTAATTCAACAAAGGACTTTTGTTAAATTTCCACAACTCCACAGAAATTTTCTCTAACACATATCCCAGAGACCAAGTGAGTTTTGGAAATTTGCTCTTCAGTGAGTGAAAAAAGAGAAAATCAGAAGACAACCCAAAGTCTTTGATTTACTGGAGGAAACTGTTTTCATCTGCAGGTCTGATATCAGTGGACTGACATTTTCTATTTGTAAGAGTTTTGCAGCCCTGTACTGCATGAGTAGAAGATGAATGGATCAATGGATGGATGAGTGAATGGCTAATTCTCAATAACATTTTAATAGTCTTTTTGCAGTTATTTAATAGTATTAAGTTCTTCTAATTGGTGATAAACCTAAATGTCAAAGTTTGCTGCATCAATGCAATATTGTGCACTAAATATGAGGCATCTTATGTCGGCTTAGGGCACCTAACTCTGACTGGACGGCTGGGCACCATTTGCTTTCCAAATGCCTTCAATGGCCAATTAACAGTTGCAACCCAACACTGATTCTGTTCTCAGTCTGAACAATAGCTTTATGAATCAGGACTAATTGCACTGTTACGTAAAGATGGATTCTTAAGTTCATTCATATCCTTTGAGCAAATAATTACCAGAGCTTAGAACTCAAGTTAATTATGATCCATTTGTTGTTAGGTTTATAAATTGGTAGCCTGCCTGCAACAATTAAACAGCCCAAAATCTAATTCATCTTGCTAAACCATTTTTTTAAGTTGAAGGGACAATTCATTTAATCTTATTATGAGTTTAGACAGCACAACCAATCGCACATTTTTCACATAGGATTTAACACATATTAGACATGTCAAATCAACATCATTGTCTAATCAGCACCTCAGTAAACAAACAGTGATGAGCCGCATAGTGAGTAAAAGAAACGCTGAGAAAATGAGCAGAGGGTGACTCCTAAGAGTGAGAGCAGAGGGTGACTCCTAAGAGTGAGAGCAGAGGGTGACTCTTCGTAGTGAGAGCAGAGGGTGACTCTTCATAGTGAGAGCAGAGGGTGACTCCTAAGAGTGAGAGCAGAGGGTGACTCCTCAGAGTGAGAGCAGAGGGTGACTCCTCGGAGTGAGAGCAGAGGGTGACTCTTCGTAGTGAGAGCAGAGGGTGACTCTTCGTAGTGAGAGCAGAGGGTGACTCTTAAGAGTTAGAGCAGAGGGTGACTCTTCGGGGTGAGAGCAGAGGGTGACTCCTAAGAGTGAGAGCAGAGGGTGACTCCTAAGAGTTAGAGCAGAGGGTGACTCTTCGGGGTGAGAGCAGAGGGTGACTCCTAAGAGTGAGAGCAGAGGGTGACTCCTCAGAGTGAGAGCAGAGGGTGATTCCTAAGAGTGAGAGCAGAGGGTGATTCCTAAGAGTGAGAGCAGAGGGTGACTCCTAAGTGTGAGAGCAGAGGGTGACTCCTCATAGTGAGAGCATAGGGTGACTCCTCATAGTGAGAGCATAGGGTGACTCCTCAGAGTGAGAGCAGAGGGTGACTCCTCAGAGTGAGAGCAGAGGGTGACTCCTAAGAATGAGAGCAGAGGGTGACTCCTAAGAATGAGAGCAGAGGGTGACTCCTAAGAATGAGAGCAGAGGGTGACTCCTCATAGTGAGAGCAGAGGGTGACTCCTAAGTGTGAGAGCAGAGGGTGACTCCTCAGAGTGAGAGCAGAGGGTGACTCCTAAGAGTGAGAGCAGAGGGTGACTCCTCAGAGTGAAAGCAGAGGTAGAGTGCAGCACTTTATGCTAAAGATACTGGCTGATTTAGCATCTTCGCTCACACCTGCACTCTGTACTTATACATTTTCCTACATGGAATATGCTATTAGTAACCAGGGTGGATAGGGGAGGGGCTTGGTTCATCAATCACGACCCCCCGAATAAATAGACCTTTAAGTTACCAAGCCCCCCCCCCCCCAAATTCAAGATCTACCCAGTGCTCCCAAGACTGAGTGCTTGAGTTGATGGCCTATTGTTTACAGGACTCATAGTTGCACTAGGATGTGGAAAACCTGTCATTTGTAATGTAGCCCTGTTACACGGAGGAGTAGCCGATACTAATGCTGAGGACTCCTGCTATGCCTTACGCATGGTAAGCGACCTACTAATACCGTTAGACTAATCTGCTGTTTTCCGGAAGCGCGGCCAGCGCTCCTGACTGACACCAAATCGGACGGTAAATACGCACAACTGGTAAAGGGCAATAAACCCAATTCAGCAGCTTTTTATAACTTCTCTGAAGCTGCATTACTAATCTCCCTAAGGACATTTCCAGGAGGCGGATTTTCAGCAATTTACTGCACGTAAATTTCGTAATTACACAGCCCCCCCGGTCATTCTCAAGGCGGACCACAAAAACAGAGAAAAAACATTGTTAGATGCAAATGAATCTCTAACGGATTTCTTATATATATATATGTGTGTGTGTATCTTTTCAGAGGGACTGGGAAATATCGAACATGGCACCTAGCATGTGGTGATGTGATATATGTGTGAGATCCACATCAGCAGGTGTATGTAACCATATGTAATAACAATAAGGCATTATATTACAAAGATAGCGGGGCGGGCAGTAATCCGAGATCGATCTGCTTTCCATTACACACCAACGCCTTGGGCCTCAGGGCCTCCGGTTCCGATCCATAAACTCGGATCCCTTGTCAGGCTCATCGGGGTCCTAAGAGGCGAGTCGGCTCAAACTAGGCGTGGCCTAGACATATGCCTGCTCAAAAAGCCACCGCAGCGCCACAGACTGGCCCTCGGAAGGAGGGCGGCCAATCAGCCCTGGGCCAGCCGTTTTAATCGGGCGATTCTGAATAAACGGGAGCTGCAGCGTTTGGGGAGTTTTCTGGATCTCTGGCCTCGGAGAGCAAGGACAGGCTGAGCCCAGGCTGGCATTTATCAGAGCAGGTACCATGCATCAGGCAGTAAAGCAGCGAAGAATTAAGGCCAAATAAAGGATCGATATGGGAGCTACCAGGGTGCATCGATAATAAACTGCTCTGTGCTCTGAATTGAAATACGGTCACTAGAAGGGACCCAGATCACTTTCTGCATGTTTTTTCACATTACCATTGCGTGACTGTGCGTGCACATGCGTGTTTGTGCGCACCGTGACATGACCCTCGTGCCGAGGTGACATCCGTCCCAGACATGATTTACCCTTCCTATCAGGCTGAAGGAAATGGAGTTATTCTAATCGCTGAGTGCTACAGGCCCGTCGAAGCAGCAAATTAACATTCTGTACAGTGAAACTGCAGCCAAATTAAAAATCAAAAAAAGCCCAAAAGTCCATAATTAATTATCTGCAGCCAGACAAACCTTCTTCGCAACCAGAAATCTGGAGGAAAAAAAAAACATTTCCCCTTAAGCAAAGTACTTGAGCTAAAATTCTTGAGTAAACATCGAGTTTAAATGGGTCACGTCTAAATTGTAGGTCTTGTGCTGAGATGTAGGCTGGTTATTGGCGTAATAATGCATCTCCGGAGACGATCATACACCCTGTAATGTCACTGCCGAGATCTGACAACGGATGAGGAGGAAGCGCCGTCAAATCAGCACAGGGCGATGTATCCCGTCGGAGGGGATCGGACGTGTGTGACTGTCGATGGAGGCTGTTGGCTACAGGCGCAAAGATGAATGGAGGCCAGTGGAACTCATTACAGCGTGGAAAAAAACAAACACGTGTCACAGACCTTGTTGCGTGCCTGGGATTCGCTTGATGTATCGCCGTGGGAGACGAGAGGAAGGATCCCCGATATACACAACCCAGGGTGGTGGGTCAGCTCGCATATCCTCGCGGTCACCTGACTCTGCAGCTCATGCACCTCCTGACCCAGAAGTTTACAAAACCAAGCCACCATTCCCACAAGTATCAAATTTTACCATAACCCCCCCCGCCCCCGCCCTGGGATCTCCAAGATACCGTCCAAAAGATCAGCTCAATTCATGGTGTCAGAGGTTTAACTGAAAAATGCAGCCCTAAAATGTCAAAGCATACATTAAGCCAGGAAGAGGAGCAAGGGGACTCGTAGCTCGCTTTCCAGGTGGGTAACAGCATCGAGCAACTAACAGACAGGCCACATCTCCACCTAGCCAATCAGGTGCCAGGAGCTTCCAAGGCTGGGCTACAAAGATCGCACAAGAAGACAAAGTGGCTGGAGCGAAGGAGCGGAAAGTTCACCTACCGTGACCCCCGCGTGTGAGGAAGGGCATCCTGTTGATGGCAATGGGCACAGTGCCATGCTTGTTGTGAAAATGGTGAACGTGGTGCGTCGTGCTGAGGCTGGAAGAGACCCGGGCAGCGGTAGTCACCCCAGGGAAGGTGAGAAAAGCAACGGCCACAGCCAGGCACCACCAGCTGGCCAGGCTAAGGCAGCCCACGCAGCAGGGGGGCGGAGCCAGTGCCGGAGGCCCCACCCCCAGCATGACGGCCGACGGGGAGCAGGGGGGCCGGCCGGGGGGCCCCGCGGCCCTCAGTTTCACATGGCAGAAAGACGACATCTCAGCAAGTTCCCAAACCCATGATCACCAGATTCCCGTGAACGATATTCAGGTTAAGGGGGAAAAAAAAAACAGAGCGAAAGATCCTCCTCCTCTGACGACGATCAAGATCCAGAAAAGATCCAAATCAGGCAACAAAAAAGCAAGAATCCGGAGAAGGAAGAAAAAATGGAAAAAGAAAAAAAAAAACAAAACACAGAATCCTCAGCTTCGGTGTTCCGTACCAAAATCCCGAAGAAAGTTAAAGATGGACTTACGGCTTGGAAGGTTCCTGCTGGAATTCTGCAGAGAAGCCGCCGGGAGGGGGGGAATTATGGACTAGGAATAAAAAAACAGTGATTGGTTCATCCACTGAAGAAACCAGGGGTAAGCTGTCACCGGTGAAGCCATATGAGATAAGCAAAGGACAGAGCCAGGATAAGAGAGTGTTCCGGCGGGTTCCGGGGATGGCGTGGCTGGTGGCTGGTTCCCTCCTGAACTCCCAGATGTGGTTTCGAGGCTGGGCTCTCTTTAAGCCGGCAGCCCCTCTATCGCTGGAGGACGGAAAGTACGCATTTCTGCAGGAGGAGAGAGAATCCCGCACAGGAACCGAAGACGAAAGCTGGGGAAAGCCACGGCGATTCGCCTCGATCCTGTCTGCAGCTGCGTCGTCTCCGGAGGACCGCGAGGCGCGGAATCCGCAGCAGCCTAGCCGCGCCGAAGCAGGGAATTAATAAATAAATAACGCGCGACTACGCTCTCTCGCACGGACGCGCGCTCTGCCTCCCAATCTTCCCACTTGCCGGGGATTTTGAGGGAACGAAAACGACAGGACGGAAGAACAAAGAGGCAAGATTGTACCTCCCAGCCGGTGACTTATAGATGAAGTCTGGCAGACGCTCACTGGCACCGCATCCCTCCACCCTGTCCCTGTCTCACACCGGTCCGATCCTGGAGACACTCACTCCGCCGATTTCCAGCTGCTGCTGGGGAAAGACGGCGACTGCATATCTCCCGGAGCTGCGGTGCGGATCTCTGACCTCTTTATCCGGATCGCTGCTGTAAAATTCATGCTAATTAAATCGAGAGCGGAGCGGGCGGGTGAGGCGTTTCTCCTTAAATCCTCGACGTGACACCCCCCCAGAGCAGCTGGTGCCAGAAAGGGGGGGGGGGAGAGAGGAAAAACAAACAGTGGAAGTGAAGGAGGCAGAGGCGCGTGGATGTATTCCGCTCTTTTTGAAAGACCAACTGGAGACTGTGATAGATGACGAGAGAGGGAGAGAGAGAGAGACGGAGAGGGAGAGAGAGAGAGAGAGGGAGAGGGACAGAGCGAGGGCAGGCAAACAGGCGGGTGAGTGCACAGCCGCTCGCAAAAAACATGTACGTGCATGTGAAGCCCACTCTCTAGGCAGCACGGAACGACACATGGGGCAGGTACTGGGTTGGGGGGGGCAGCTCCAGCGAAAACAGGAACAGGTGAGGCGTAGGGGGAGTTGTGACGATCATCCGTGCCCATCTGCGTGTGACAGGGGACCTTGCATACAGTGGGGAACCGCAGGCTGGATTTCGCAGGTGCACTGGGAATCGCATTAACCTGGCAACGTGGCCAGGTGACACAATCAGCACCCCCCCAGATCGGGGACGGGAATGGTCTCTCCCTGATTTGTGCTGAATAATTCACTCGCAGCCAAAATTAACGAGGAGCCTCTTCTCTCTCATTTGTGTAGTCCTGCACTCCTCCATCACTTCCTCGCTTTCTCTTCTCTGTCTCCCTCCTTCTTTTATCCTTCGGAGGGTTCCGCGCTTTCCTTTTCCTTCCGTCCAAAATGCGACCTCTTAATTTATGACGCCGTTACTTTAAGCCCCCCCCCCCGTGACATCTTCCTCGTTCACTGGCTCCGGCATTCCGCGTGGGCGGGAGGGAGATAGTGAAGGAGGGAACGTGAGAAGATAGCAGGGCACGGGCATCCCACCGGGATAGAAAGAGTGGGGGGGGGGGGGGGCAGCCGTGGCGGAGAGAGGTGACACAAGATATCAGATAAATCATGGCCGATAGAGATCTCAGCTGGGACTGGCTCACCACTCAAAAGAATGGACTTGAAAAATGGCCCAGCGGAAGACAGAGGCAACAGTACCCTTCAGTATGACAGCAGGAGAAGAGTGGGTCATTTCTCACGCACAGAGAGGGGGCCTGCCAGTGGCTGGATCGGGTCAGCTGGGGGGGGTGGGCACGGGGTTCTGTAAGACCTCGGCTGCTCACAGGTAATGTGGTGCGGCGGCAGAGCGGCCCGCGAGACCGGCGGGGCTCCACGTCTGACGGCTCCTCCTTCTCCAGCGCTCGGAAGAAAGGTTAGGGGACCAGCAGCAAGAAGAACGTCCACAGCCGGCCCGGTCCCACTCACGGGGTCCGGGGTCCAGAGAGGTCCAGAGAGGTCCAGAGGAGCAGGCTTATAAGCCGGCCAGGAAGCGGTCTGTGCAAGGAAACCAGAGCTGAAGAAGTTCCTTAAAAAGATTTAAGGAGTAAGTCGGAAAGTAGAGAAGACTGAGTTTGTTTTCGTTTGGAAAGCAGCTTTATACCAGTCTGCTTCCCCTGATGTCCTGCAAGCCAGTGATTAGCCACAAACAACATCCAACTTAAACTGCACGGCTATCTGAGCCTAATTCCCACCTCCCTGGGGGAGAAGCTGACATTAATGTGTCCCCTCCTCCTTTTTCATTTTTTTTTTTTTTTGCTGAGAAAAATATAGTTGCGGTGAATGGCAAATGAATTATTCTTTACTAATCAGGATCGAGGCGACGTTTGCTGTGGCCAGCGCTCAGCTGCGTGGCTGAAATATCCCAGGGATAAATCGAGAGAGTTACTTCAGCGAGGAAAGAGAAGAAAAAAGGATAATTTTAAGATGGGTGACGCTATGAGATATTCAAAGACATGAACTCAGCATCATCTGTTTAGGTAGCATGGCCTCCTGGGGGGGCTGCATAGCACAGGAACCGGGAGGGGGGAGGGAGGGGGGCAGCGAGACCCCAGGGCCTCACATCGCAGGAGCCCCCGGCTGGACGACGCCGAATTTCCAATGCGCTTATGCGCAAAACGTCGCCATTATCTCATCTCCTCCTTATTTGCACGCAGCCCTATTTTTTATTATTTTTTTAAAAAAAGCTGCACAAATACAGATAGCACCTGAGAGTCATTTTAAATGATCAGGCAAAGCACTGAAGCAGAAAGTATTAATATGAAGCATAGCTATGAATAAAAGGAGTCATTGTTTACCGTTAGCTCGGTTCATCATAGAACTCGCCGACTCTCCACCAGCCAGCACGCGTGTAATAACACTGGTGAATCAATAATGAAACACGAGACTGGATCTCATTGACCCCCCCCCACCCTAAAGCTTCCTGACAACACAGTTACCAGTAGATGTTCGTGTTGGTGGTCAACCTACGATTGCCAGAAAGGCCCACTCGGGCAGAGAGCTACTCCAGAGGCATTCTGAGGAACAATGGCGGATATCACTTAGGTGTAGCGACACACGGTGAGCACTCATTCCACACACTTCATGGTCACTCGCAGACATTCACGGTTTTCCGATGCAAGCGCGTCCATCTGCTTTTCAAACGGATATAAAGAAATAAATGACAACAGACCAGTTAATATCGTTTGAAAAGCAGCCAGCAGAGTGACACTTCTGTGCTCGCGTTTTGCGAACATTAAGAATAATTACATAATTCCACCAACTGATGACGATAAAGCATCAGGAGAGGAACCACACATCTGCACGCCGACTCCTAAAACGCCGATTTAAGATATGCATCGCACCCGTTACCATGAGAGGAATCAGGGAATGCAGAGCGGGGGGGGGGAGGCTCGATAATGTCCTTGCAGCTCCACCCCACTGCCCCCCCAGTGCGTCCTGGTCACCGCTGATCATGTCTTCCCGCGATGAAAGGCATGACGCGATCGATCTATTGACCCCCATCTGACAGAGCCGCAGGAGCTAAAGGACGTTAGCATGGCTTGCTAGCCCCAGTGTTACACCTACCCATAAGCCCCTGCTCTGTATGCCCTCCCCATGGATGAAGTTATATCCTGAAAATCCAGCTTCCGACAGGCCCGCCGATGTCTCTTACTGGCACAACCTCCGAAAAATAACTCGATACCCTACGAATCAGATGCATTGTAACCACACTGTGACCACTATTCATGGGGATTGGGAACAGGGACAAATTTATTAATGGGGAGGGAACCAAAGCACAGAGTAGCATCCTGCCTGCCCTCTCGGCCATCCCGTTCATTCATAAATGCGGCGTCCATCATGGCCACCTGTAGAGCAGATCTAGCTTGAAGAGTATACTAGATCAGCGATCTTGCCCCAGCTCCAGGGCACAGACGGCAGCCCACATGTGCAGGTAGCTATCAGGCTATAGATCTATGCGGATCTATTGTACCAGAATGATTTGCTGTTGTCATTAGCTATCAGGCCGTACCGAATGAACTCACTTCCCCCGAGCTGCAATGCATCGCCTGGCTTATTTTAGGTTTGTGTGGGAACATTCGCAATCGATTCGCTAAACACAGAAGACAAATGTGAAAAGTACCTCAGAAAGTGGCTGACAGGTGTTTAGTGGTGATTCACCACGTCGACGCCATAGCGTAACACGAGTTAAGCTAACAAATTTACAATATTAAGAATAAAATAAAATGGTGCCTTCCACAGAAACGAAGGAACCGCAGGCCTTCGTTCTCTGGGGCCTTGCCGGGCGCCTTTGCAGAATCAAAAATGAGATTACAGTTGTTCATCAACGGCTGGCCATTGTCCTGCTGCACCTCCATTAATGCGGCATGCAAAGCAGAAGCATACACAGCATCACGAAGCAGACCGCCCCGGCAACACGGTCAGAATGTTCCGGAAAAAGAGACCAGCTTCATCAGGGAACTCATTCTGGTGATCGCACATAGAGGGAACTAGCATTCTCCTGCTTTTATTGAGGACCGTTACCAGTTTTTCTCAACAAATATGGAGGGCCGTTGAGGTTAGTGACCAGACCTAAGGACAGCAATAAAGGACAGAGCAGAGAAAGCTGAAATGCACCCTGGAAAAGCTAATTGCAGCACAGTATAAATCCGTACACGGCTCGAGAAATACGTCTGTGTAAACAATGTGCTTTAAAATAGAGTATGACTCACAATTAGAAGCGGAATACAGGACAATTCCATCACGGTTCACACACTACACTTGCCAAATTCACACTTACTAAATATTTGCATTTTGTTTTTAATAAAATTTCACGGAAAAACAATTATTATGTCCATTAAACTGTGGAAGAAATAAAAAATAACAAAAAACATCCTGTGCAGCTTGACCACACAAAGGTTTACTTCTGTGACCTTTGCTAAAACATCTATATGCAAAAGACAGTGCCAGCAATCAATGCTAGTGTGCAAATTATTATTATTATTATTTGTGCCGCACAGCTTCTGCTTTTACAGTTTCGATCCTTGTTTGCAGCAGAAGCACATGGTAAAAATCAGTTTCCTTCAGACATATTTCTGGAACCTTCTATAGAAACAAGACCCTTATCAACCGTAAGACCTGTGTGCTGCAGAGAGGTGAGTAAAGTAAGACTCAGAAGCTGATTGGTGCTTTTTCTTTTGTTTGTCAAACAAGAGAGTGGTACACAGAAAGCCAGCAATAAACGTAACACAACTGGCAAGTCGGTGACACCCTGGCGCATAAACCGTTGACAGGCGTCGCTGTGTCATAAACACCTCTCACAGAAAACATATGCTTCAGACTGTGTGTTAAGAACAGACAGCGTGGCATTAAATGCTTGCTGGTTGTAACCTACTTACTATGGTACACGGTAAAAACATGGGGAAAACGGCACGGGGGGGTGCTGTAAGTTGCAGCCACACGCTGCCACTTTTCCTGCGCTCAGGAAGTATTGCATTCGCCTGCGAAAACCAGCAAAAAGATCTTCAAGAAACACATTTAAAGAGTCTTTATAGATAAACATTTTTTCTGGCGCTCCGTCTGAGTTCAGCTTTCGCCTATAAGCCTCTTTTCACTGACTCCAAGATCAGCGGTAAAGAAACGGACAACGGCCTAATTTATTTCCCGATGCGCTGCACCGTATCTCTCCGGAGTTTTCCATGCCGCGATCGAGATGAAGAAGAACAGCGTCGTTCCTGATGAGCGGTAACCATGCGACGCCGTGCCTCCGTAAGACGAGTCCAAGAGTGGCGCCATCAACTGGCAGGAGTATGACATGTCAGGCAGGCCAGGGCTGGAGAGGCACGGCGGACCGCGGTTTGCGAGACCCGCTCTGGGGTGATGCGTCTGGGTCTACAGCCAGTTCGGCGGTATCACGCAGGATCTGCCGACACGAGCACGCCCGACGCAGCGATTTGAAGACAATATCTCCATTATATTAGGTTCTTTTTTTCCTTTTGAAAATGATTTGAAATAAATAAACATGAAAGGCAGTCATGCCAGGAATGCAGACAGGTTTGTCCTTCATTACAAAAATCCCACCTTCTGTGTTTATTATTTTTTTTCGCTTTTCCTCCAGGATCAGAGCGAGGTCAGCACGCACTTACGCGAAGGCTCCGCTTTTCTAAGGGATCTCTTAACTTTTCGCATGTGAGGTTGAAACCAGAGGGCCAAGTTTGTCGCCAGGCACAAAGCCCCCCCTCACTCTCCCTGCTGTCTAACAGGATTACAGAGGAACATCCTTGTAGGTCATCCGAGATTTATCAACAAAAAAACCCCCACATTGTCACACACAAAGGGGGCTTCCTGGCAACGCCTGTCCCTGCACTGTATTTCTCCCCAGCAGATATGGACACGCCGCCGCTCCACAATATCACCCCCGCCAGATGAGCAGAAACGAATCTCAGACTTTGGGGATTGCCGCCGCATTCGCTATGGTCGCCAAGGATGCTTTTCTTGCACTAAAGGCACATTCATAGCAGATGGGCTAGCATGCGCTAAGATGGTCAAGCATATTAAACCATGCAAAGCAGGCCATCACTTAAAAAACATATTTGTTGTGTGCTAAATGCATGCGGATTTATTAGGATACATTATGTTTCACCTGTATTTCATTACTGGATTGCATTTTGGACAGATGGGAATTCTGAATTTGGGTTGCATTTTGCATTGATTCGGATGCATTTGCCCTGTATTTTGCATTGATTAGGAGGCCATATTTTGTACTGTTTAGAAGGTTGCATTTGTATTGCATTTCTGGAGTAACTGGAAGGCAACATTTGGGCTGCATTTTGCACTGATTATA
>JAOYFF010000049.1:1386950-1397878 GCA_025773925.1 Cryptomyrus ogoouensis
CGGCCCTTCACTCTTCCCACTACGATTCGGACGGCCCTTCACTCTTCCCACTACGATTCGGACGGCCCTTCACTCTTCCCACTACGATTCGGACGGCCCTTCACTCTTTCCAGTATAGTTCTGATCAGAGAGAAGCAGAAAGTTAATCATAAGAAATTTACATTTAAATCCCACATATAAGACTTTGGTTTTCATTTCAATAACATTGGCTTATTTTTCTCATTAACACTCCTTAGTTAACCGATAACCACGGAAAATTCCTCTTGATAAATCCAAATTATATTCTGTGAATGATACGCTTTAATATATAAACGGCATTATCCACTTAATTCACGTTCGATGAAGAAAGTGGCCCCTGCTTAATGATCAGAGATTACGGTGATTAATCAGCTGCTTTAGGAATCGAGGGGGGGGGAAGACAGCCGCTACTGTCTCAGACGCCTGTATTCCAGCACCCCCACTCTGAACTTCAGGCCCTAGCTTGGATTCATCATCTAGTTCCAGTACACAAGCCAGCCCACTGTGAGTGCATATGATGGCTGGCTCCCCTAACCACTCGAGCCGGGCGTAATTAATGCTGCGGAGTTTTGTTTGTGTGAGCAAAAATGAGCTCCAACAACAATCTCCCACAGCGCTCTCTACATCAGAACCCAGACCAGTGTGGAAGGCTGTCAGGAGCAATTCCAGTATGGTTTAAGGAGAGGGGGCATAAGAGGAGCCACAATTCTTACAGAGGGACTAAACTTATTAGCCAATGAGATGCTTTGAATCGGTGAGTGACAGGGGAGGGGCACTTAGGCGGCCAATCAGTGTTCAGAAGGGGCCAGTGCCCTTGTATATACCCCTCAGAGTAGTCTCTGCCTGGCATACATTTCTCAGGTAGCTGACTCATCGTTTAGGTCAGAGCTAGGAACTGAATTTACACCCCCACTCCCCACACGGTCAGGTGACCCATCCCCCCGGAGGCGGACGGCGCTGATGGGCGCGTCACATGCCCAGGTCTGAAAGCAGGTCTTAGGCTTGTTCCAAATGCCAGGAGAAGGTCTGCGGGGGATTAAGATGCAGGCGGTCGAGTCCTGCCATTCAGGTGAACACGGAGCTGGCGGGCACTTGTGGAACTCACCGGCGCATTTGACCTGTGCTCCTTCCAGACTGTAAGGCTTTTTCCTAAAAGCCAACCGGAGACACAATTAAGCACTTATACACAGGCAGAGCTGGAAGGGAATTACAGACTCCTTCCCCTTCACAGAAAAATCACTGAAACTGCAGCAAGGAACCTAAAGAGTTCCTGCAGCTGAGCAGGATGAGGGCCCTCTAGCGCAAAGGTGAGGCTTCTCATCATCTGCAGCAGAAACATGGGCCAGCCTCAAACGGGCACCTGAAATCCCAGAGAATGCCCAGCATCCTCCGAGCCCCTGGTACCCAACAGACAGGTCGTTCTCCATCCATGTCTAAATCGACGGCCCAACATTGAACATTCGGGGGAAAAACACGTTTATCTCTGAAAAGACTGGGCAACCTGTGCCGAGAATCATTAAGCATGTTAATCTCGGTTTAGCCCGAAAAAACGAAATGGAGGTTCAGAAAGGCTCTAAAATAAGTAAGTCACCCCTCCCGCCACGCCTGTCTGGAAATTCAAGCTCGATAACTAAACGTAAATTACTATGACTGGGGAAGGGCACCATTTTACAGAGATACCACGGGGTCTTGACAGAAATGCACAGCTATGTTTCAGAGCAAGCCTGTCGCATGCATCAGGCCTGCTCTTCAAACACACCACATCGGCGAAGACAGAGCCCGTGCTCGCCTGACGTGATGTCATCTCTGGCGGCCCCCGCAAACGGCGGGATTGAGCGCAGTCACATCACATTTCCTGTAAAGGAGCCCCCCAGCCAGGACCTGATCCGCCTTGGCTTTCAGTACAGCTTGGCACAATCCTACTGTGTCTCTTAATTCAGCTTTTTTCCAAACCATTAGCCTTGCTGGCTATCCGTCCGCCGGCCTACAGCTGACAGCCACGCCACCATTACCCATCACCCCCTCGCCGCAGATTAATCCGGGGGGATGCAGGGAGAGTGGGCAGACAGCCCATGAAGACATGTGTCGGCCGAGCTGAGCTGTAGGGCTTCATCTTGAAGGCCTATTGTTGTCCTTTATTCGATATCTGAGCATCATCCTTCAACTCAGAGCTGTGAGACCAGCACATGCAGTGAAAGGTACTGTCTGTCCGACACTGCGCGGGTGGGAAGGTAAAGGGATATCAAACAGGAAGTGTAAGGTAAAGGGATATCAAACAGGAAGTGTAAGGTAAAGGGATATCAAACAGGAAGTGCAAGGTAAAGGGATATCAAACAGGAAGTGCAAGGTAAAGGGATATCAAACAGGAAGTGTAAGGTAAAGGGATATCAAACAGGAAGTGCAAGGTAAAGGGATATCAAACAGGAAGTGCAAGGTAAAGGGATATCAAACAGGAAGTGTAAGGTAAAGGGATATCAAACAGGAAGTGTAAGGTAAAGACAGTCACCATTTTTGCTCCCTCCCAGTTACCTGTCAAGCAGCTGGTTAGAAAACTCTGCTCTAAACTAGTGCATCAAATAAAAGGCTGATGGTGGTTAGCCAGTGATTCTCCCACTGAGAGGGGCTCAGGGACTCAGGTGAAAGCTGCAGACTTTAATTGCTCATTGCGGCTGGTGCTTGTCTCCATTAGCCCGGGTCTATTAGCTGACAGTGTCACCGTCACACTCATCTATCTCAGGTACTTTCTGGTGGTCAACAAACAGAGGCGGCACAGCAACAGCCACAAACAGCCAATGAAATAAGGGTAAAATAAGCTCCAGAAAAGGCAAGAGATACGACGCCATGGAAGGGGGATGACTCCGCCCCCCTCGAAAATTCACAGTGCACCTGCCACTCTAAATTACAAGTGAGGTAGTGGAAATTGTTTTTTTAAAAAAAAGTTTATTTTTAATTAGATACTTCACCCTAGGATGAAGTTCTCTGCTTGCGATAAGGCAGTGCATTCGAGGATACCTAACAGACACACATAGCAGCATACAGAGAAAGGTCTTCTTTATTCTCCACAGCAGATAAAAAATATGAGTATTTCCTCTTCGCCTTAATCTACTGATTGCTACATGAAGTGCATGACAGTCCTCTAAGTACAGCCCGGCAATTAATTGTGCATCATTCAGATCCTATTTGTAATTTAGGTGGCACATTTCAGACTCACGTTATAAGCTGGGCCTTATCTGTGAGCGTCCAGCTGCAAGGTCACATAGCATTTAATTACAGGCGGCTCAGGAATACGCGATAAAAAACAAAACATGACATCCGCGCAGTATAATCAGCCATAATATCCTCCAGCTGCTGAAATTATAGAGGGCTGAAAATTAACGCCCGTTCAGCGCACCCAGGTTCTCCCTGAACAGTAAATTGCATGCGCCAAAGTAAATCCGTTCATGTGAAACCTCTTTTGTTCCCATTACAATGTACGGTCCTGTAAGCGCTTCCTGACGTGCCACGTTAAGAACCGTTTAAAAGCACAGAATCGCCTCAGAAGGTTCCGGAATTGTAGTTAAACTGGCCGTCACGGGTGAGGAGCGGGAGCGCGTCCATTGACCGTCCGTGTGTGTCGCAGGTGAGAGAGCACGTTAACTCATTAAAAGAAAACACAGGAGGCGTGTTCACGAACCTGTGGTGGTTCACGCCGGCGGGGCCGCTAACCAAAATGGCCGCCGACGCATCCGGCAAGTCCGCCTGGAGTCTCGAGAAAATCCAATACGTTTTCAATTAAATACGGCCAACCTCTCCGGCACTGAGGCTGGCGTTTGATCTTTGGATAAATGATGAAAGGACAGGAAGGAGGGGGGGGGTGAATTATTAAGGGGTGTAAATGCGGCGGCTGCGGTTGCTGCTTGATCCTGTCGGGCCTATTAGCCTCTGATTTGCCTTCTGATCTCTCTTGGTCACCGCGCTCTGTTAGGCCGGAGCTCTCCAAAATAAACACCCCTGTCGCAATTAAGGCCCGGTGGCCGTAGTCTGCGCCCAAACAAACACGAGTCTGTATACGGTGCCGGATTGAGTATTATTTTCAGAATTGTCTGGAAAGAAACATTGACCACTAGGCTGACCTTTCCAGGTTCGCAAATAGTGAGCGATTGTGGCCGCGATTGGCTGCGGCGGCGTTCCTGAGCTGCCGAATTGTCGCGTTGAACACATGAATCATGTTCCTCTTGACTTCTTTGTTATCAGATCTGGAATCCAAAAACTAGCAAATGATCCCAACCTCCAGTATCATTTTTCAAACGACTGGGCACATACACTCAATAAAAAGGGTACCATTTTGTACCTTTGCTTGTCACTGTGGTTGTATCTTACAATTCTTTACTTTTTAAGGTACAGAACTGGACTCCCCAAGGTACAAACAACATTAATCTACCCCCCAATGGTACAAAAATTTTCCTCAGAGTCCATTTAAAAGGTAGCATTACCTACAGCTAAGGGTACAAGTGGCAGATCCTTGAGGGTACAGCCCCAGTGAAAAGGAAATGTACAGATTGTGACCCTTTATTCTGAGACTGCATGGCGTAAAGTCTGTGGTATAAAAGTGAACATATATGGGGAATATAGCAAAAATATTGAAAACAAACTGAAATGTATGAATTTACACTGAAAAAAAGAAAAAACCCGTCTCAGATTTGATGGAAAACATTAGACTGACAGATAGATGACTCTTACGTAAATTCTGAGTCATGGTATGTGTAAAACAAATGTGTTTAAATGAAAGGTTACACTTTTGTGAATTACATTTGTAGCACATTAAATGCCGTTGGTTACAAGGCAGAGATCATAAACCAGCAAGCTGGTGCTCTGCTCCTGATTTCCCAGTAAATTTAACCAGTCAGCGGCTGACTGTAGAGTTGTTTCGTGTCACTGTCTGGGATCGTGAATGTAAGTGAATGTTAAATGAGCTTTTTAGCAGTCAGACTTCGGCATGCCCCCCAAACCCGGATGCGGCAAGGGCTCCACTAGTTAGGCTTGACACTGAATGCAGCCACAGTGGTTATGGAACCGACCCAAAACGGCTGCACTGCGACCGTATGCGAGACACTGCAGGGAGGAGGTAACCAGCCCCCAAAGTGCACCCCAAAGCGCACCCCCAAAGCACCTCTGGCCTGGCCAACACCCCCCCCCCCAATGCCACTGACTGTGCATTCTTAGTCACTCAAGATAAAATGTCCCTGTAATCTATTCAACACGATTCTGTTAGACTTTTTCCCCTGAATGTTATATTACAAAACACTATCAGATTGGATCAGGACCTAAATCTATGAATTCAATGCAGCTCACATAAGAAGGGCCTCTATTCACTGCTCTGTGCTGTAACTGTATAATGAGGGACAGAGGAGTTTGTGACGCAGTAAATTTAAACGGCGTGTTAGTAAATGCGAGTTACTGTTGCTACAAATAATCACATTAATTAACGGTGTCGCCGTCTCTCCCAGAAATCAGCACAAGTGTCAGTTATTAAGAAGCAACCGGATAAGTCTTTGATATTTCGCTGTAAACTCGCTTTCGGGAGATTAAATATAACCCATCATCTCGCACTTTGTAGTGATAGCTGCTGACTGTAAATATGATCATTTCCTACTTGCAGGAACTGCCGTGTGCGCCCTGAACGTAGACTACAGTTTTTATTTGTCATTAATTTGTATTACCTAGCTACAGAGAGAGAGAGAGAGAGAGAGAGAGTTCAAGAATAGCATTGAATAGCTCCTAAAAGGTTATCTGATATTCACCTAAATCATGATAATGAATAAAGAACCTTATTTATAAAAAAAATACACAGTATTTCACACTGCCATATCTTTACTGAAAAGATTATTTAAACAATCAAGGTCATCGATGGACAAAGCATGTGAACTCATTTTTGGTAACCAGAGGAACTTTATTTATTGTTAATAACCTCAAGCAGAAGTTTTCTGCAGCTGGTGACCTTTGCAGCATTTGGCTCAATCTTCTAAACCAAACTGTTTCACTGCATGTATATTTTTGGCATGACTTGCTTGAATGGCCCGTTTCAGATCAGGCCGCAGTAGGATTGAGGTCAGCATTCTGACTTGGCCATTCTAAGATATCTGTCTGTTTGAGCCACTCTGTTTTGTCTATTTATTCCTGCGTTTTGGATCAATGGGTCACATGACCCAAATTCTTTTGAGTCTTACATCACAGTCAGCTGGCCTGCGTCGTGATGCAGAATTTCCTAACACAGCCCGGAATCCACAGGCCCCTCAGTGGATATACAAAACGTCATGTGTGTTGTTTGTTAAGTATGATTCTTTATAATTATGACTCAGATGAAGAGCACATCACATTTTTGGGGCAATTCATGCAGAGATCCAGATTATTCCAAAAGGTTCACCACAAACCATCTCCTGACTGTTCCCTAGAGGCACCTGCCAGTGAGTCAGCTGCAGAAGGACCTTCTGAGATGGGAAATGCTCTCGTCGTCTCTTTGGCGTGGGTCGCCGTGCGGGCTAAGCTGCCGCTACACAGTGCTCTTACCTGAAATGGGTGATAAACTCTGAGACGCTTCCTCCAGCGGTGAGACACACGGCCAGAAGATGCATTACGGCCCCATAAATGATCCCCTCCACCACAAAGGCAGTAAAAAGCCAACACGTTTCGACACGACATCGAAACCGCGCGAGAAAGGCCGCGGTAAGCTGAATCACTACCCCAGTACCTACAGCGTCTGCTCTGCCTGCCTAGCTGGAACAAACATTGTCACTATTATTCATTTTTCCCATAAAAAGTTGGGCAATTTACAATTTGAAATCTTGTTAAAATTGATGTCAAAGCATTTCTGCAGAAGCATTATTGTCCATTTGACTTCCTACCGGAACAAACATCACTCCCCTGTAACCATTAACACTGATTCCAAAAGTGGACTTTAGTTTAACCCACTAATTCATTAGACTGCTGTAGTCATTTGCACAGTCTAACGGCCACTCAGTTCAGCTGCAATTAATAATTAATAATTTTAACTAATTTAATGTGATTTTATAGTGTGTGTATTACATTTTGCAATCGTTCATTCTGTGGTCGGAGCAGAAACACGGACTTCCATCCATACGGGTAAAAAAGATATGCACCGTAATTCATGAAAAACACAAACTATGAAATGTCACTTCCATCCAAGCACATGCCCTGTGCGGGATAATGGGGCGCTGGAGCTTATCCCAGGCTGCACAGCCGTAGTGTTAACATGATGCTGGTCCACAGTAGGGCTGTCACATGCAGTTACAACCGGCAATTAAGAAAGGCCAGTCAGCCTAAGAGCGTGCCTTTGGTCTGCAGAGTCAGAGAAGACAGGCATCAGCTGAGCGACAAGGGAACCACTCTGCTAATGCTGGGATTTGAACTAGTGACCTTCTGATCACAGGCATCGTGTCTTGATCCACCAAGCCACTCACCTGCCCCAAAAGCTGCACGACGTGGGGAGACCATACAAACGCCACAGAGAGAGTGGCAATGGGATTCGAACCCACAACTATGGCGGCATGAAGCAACCAGGCTACGCAATGAGCCTCTGTGTCTCCCAAAAGGTCAACAGGTGCTGTAAAAAATGTAAAATAACAAAGTAAAACTGAAAAAAATTAAAGAAAACTAATCATTATGATACAGCTCCAGGCATCAATGTAGTTCATCTTTACTGCAAATTAATTTTAAACACCTTTAATGTTAACTGAATAACACAGCCATGTGTGACTTATAATGTACTGAGATACATGCCTGGGAAGGCAGGGCAGGTGAGTCACGTGACTGTGTCAGGTGACTAATCCGATTAGCATCAGCCATTGGTGATTGAGAATGCATATTTGGCTGACGTGCCTCATTGCTGCTGCACCTGTGCACCAGTACAGGAAACATGTCCCACACACAAAGGTACAGTCTTTCTTCCTGAGTCATGTGGTTTGTCCTTTCTCTCAATGATACACTAAATAATGCTCTATAATTATATAACCTACAACCACCTAATTACAAATGTGTATACAAATAACTGAATTCATCAGAAATAAGAAATGACACATTAGTGTGCGGCCCCTGATCTTTGAGGGCCCTGATGGCCACTATCAGTCACTACACTAAAATATTAAATTATTGCATTATTTATCCAGCTTTCCACACTTCCCACTCTACTCAGTAGCTATTAATTTAGCTTCTAGTTCACTAACTACTTATTTAGTAATAAAATGAATAAATACAAAATTAAGGTGACCCCTAAAACCCTAAAGAAATGCAGTGGAAGAACGCAAGGGCTTGAGGAAGAAACGGAGCAACCGTAGCGAGGAAATTGCGGGAAGCGATTCCGTCTCTCCGTCAGGGAACTTCGGAGTGATAAAGAGGCAGTCAGCAGCAAGCGACTGTCCAAGATGAGGGAAAGGCCATTGAAATGACGTAAATAACCTAACCCTTTTTGGTTGTTGAACCAGAACTCCATTTTACAGGAAGATGGCCCAACCTGACCAGTAAATGTCCATCGGACACGATGCCATCTGACAGGAGGATCGAGTTCCCCGCCGCCGAGCGGCCCGTCGGCCCTGTCGGGATCTGGGTGTGCAGTAAAGAAGCTCACTTGTCATGTTTTCCAGGGTCTAGCAGGAGACATGGGTTCTCGTATTACAAAAAATCATTATCAGGAAAACAGCCCCAGCATATTTTTTATAATACGCGGTTGTAAAGGGCACCTGCATCTTTTTAAGGTTTTCAATATTTTATCATCTTTTCTGTTGCCTTAGAGCATAATGATCTGGTAGCGCTTTGGAAGGAATTCTCCAGAAAAGGTAAAACAAAACCCCACTGGTGAGATGCACGCGGGTCGTATGCACACACGCGTGAGAATGCAGGACCACACGCATGTGCGCACACACACACACACGAGTGAGAAAGCAGGACCACATGTACATACGTATGCACACACGCAGGATGCAGGACTCCATGCACGCATACGGAACCACATGCGCGCACACACACATACACACACGAATGCGAATGCAGGACCACACATAGATACACATGCACATGTATGCGAATGTAGGACCACACGTAAATACGTACGCACACGCGTGTGAATGCAGGACCACACGCATGTGCACACACACGCGTGGCAATGCAGGACCACACGTACATACGTATGCACACACGCGGGATGCAGGACCGCATACAGCAGGGCTGATTTACCAAGGCCTAGACCAAAGACGTTCGCGGGCTTCTTAAAATTTCATTTCGGTTTTTGTAGCGAATAACCCATGATGCTCTCAGAGATGTTATAAAACAGACTTTTGACATTCAGCTCCTGTATTTCATTCTGCTGTGAAATTGACTTGACTCTCCGTGTCACTTAATTACTAAATAATCCATCAGACTCCTCACGGCTCTCTGCGAGCGGGGGGGGGATTTCGAAGGAGGCCTCGAAAAGCCCCCGGGGACAGAGCTGGCCCCCCACTCAGAGTGACTGATATCACCGATATCTGTGCATGGCCAGCTGTGAATCCCAGGATCGGAACATTGTTCACGGCGACAGAGAACCGACGGCGCCCAATTCCAGGCAATCATGTGAGGGAACCCCTCCCCCTGCCTGCAGACAGATTGATGCAGCTCCCTATGTAGAGGACAGCATGGAACAAAGATCATCTCACACAACCTCCCCTCCCCACTCCCCGCAACACCACTGCTCTGAGATCGACCTGCTTTACAAACCCGACAGATACAGGACTCCGAGGGAGAGAGAGTGTGTGTGTAAGGGCACTTTGTAAATAACAGAGAGCACCTGTATGTATGATGTGTGTGAATTATGAATGAGTGTGTGTGTGTGTGCGTGTGTGTGTGAAATTTGTCCGTTTGCTAGAGCATAGATAAACCAAGAGGGTGTGGCAGCACTTTGCAAATAACACAACACATCTTTATAAAGGTGTGTACATTATAAATGACACTGGACACCTGGGTGTGTGTGTGTGTGTGTGTTGGGGAGGGTCATATATATTTTGACATTGTGGGAACCATTTTTTCAGTCCCCACAAGGGGAAACTCAATTTTATAAAATTCTATGACTGCAGTCAGAAAACTAAAAATGTATTTTGTTTGGTTACATATAGTTAAGGTTGGGGCTGGGTGGGGGTTACGGTCGTTATCGTTCGGATTAGGGTTACGCCCATAGAAATGAATGCATACATCTGTGTGTGTGTGTGTCTGTGTGTGTGTGTCTGTGTTTGTGTGTGTGTCTGTGTGTGTGTGTCTGTGTGTGTATGTGTCTGTGTGTGTATGTGTGTGTGCGTGTGTGTGTGTCTGTGTGTGTGTGTGTGTATGTGTGTGTCTGTGTGTGTCTGTGTGTGTGTCTGTCTGTGTGTGTGTGTCTGTGTGTCTGTGTGTCTTTCTGTGTGTGTCTGTGTGTGTGTGTGTGTCTGTGTGTGTGTGTGTGTCTGTGCTCCTTACACCTCACCTTAAAATAACACCAGGCCGCTCCCCGGCGCTGTGACGATCCTGTTATTTCCTGCTCACCAGGCTGTCAAAGGCATTACAAGGCAGGAAATATGGGCTTCGTGCTGCTAAGATCTCAGGTAAAGGGGACGGGAAACAGCCAATCAGCCGCATCGGATACGAGGCCGACAACGCTGGGAAACAGCCAATCAGCCGCGTCGGATACGAGGAAGACAGCGCTGGGAAACAGCCAATCAGCCGCGTCGGATACGAGGCCGACAACGCTGGGAAACAGCCAATCAGCCGCGTCGGATACAAGACAGACAGCGCTGGGAAACAGCCAATCAGCCGCGTCCGATACGAGGAAGACAACGCTGGGAAACAGCCAATCAGCCGCGTCGGATACGAGGCCGACAACGCTGGGAAACAGCCAATCAGCCGCGTCGGAT
>JAOYFF010000049.1:1424771-1450305 GCA_025773925.1 Cryptomyrus ogoouensis
CGCCGCCTCGCCCCATCCACCCAAGAGGCGGCCCCCCCCCCCCCCCCCCCCCACATCAGGGACGGGCCCGATTGGTCACCGGTGGCAGTATCCCGGTGCTCTCGAGGGTCGGCGCCGTGGAGACGGGAGACCCACACTCGTTATTAGTGCCGTCGAGGAGATCGTTTGGCCTCTCCTTTTTCCGTGGAACTGCAGAGGAGACGACAGCCCCTGCTACACCGATCTGCAGCGTGCCGTAATAAAGCGTGAAATGAATTTGATGTTTTACAGGAACATTTTTACAGGAACGTTTTACTTTACACTATACTAAAGGCAAGGAAACTCCAGTACACACAGGAGCGGATCTGGCGCTAAGATTACTGAGAAACTCACAGATTTAAAACATAACACAGATAACTAATGCTGGACACTCTGCGGTTTCTTTTACATTTTTTTATAAACATTTGGTAAACTAGCTATCACACTTACTACCCACTCCAGAGGTAACCGCTTGATCACTGACAGAGTGGTGCTGAGGTTCTAACGAACTCGTTTTCCAGAACGTTCCACAAAGTAAACTCTGGCACAGATGTCTATGGTGTGGGGCGGAAATCTTCTGTGTAAATAAGAACATAAGAAGTTTACAAACGAGAGGAGGCCATTCAGCCCATCAAGCTCGTTTGGGGAGAACTTAACTAATAGCTCAGAGTTGTTAAAATCTTATCTAGCTCTGATTTAAAGGAACCCAGGGTTTTAGCTTCCGCTACACTAGCATTTTCTGAAGGGGTTAGCATTCATCAGAGGCACAGGAACTGCAGATTGCAGGTGCCGGAGACACAAAAAGCCACATATCCTTTCTGGGACAAGTGGCAGTGTCTTTGCTCATCAGACTGGTACAAAAACGGAGGGAGAGGACACTGTCGAGCTGTCTCCAGCTGGGAGGGGCGCATGGTATCACGTGACACTCGGCTGGGTAGAGAACAAGATCTTTGTTTCGCAGGAAACGGTGCTGGGCAGAACAGGACGGACGGCATGCATGAAGTAAAGAGGAAAGGAAAAAGGGTGCTTCACTGTGGATGAGGACAGGGCAGACTGGACAGGGCAGACTGGACAGGGCAGGGTGGACAGGGCAGACTGGACAGGGCATGGTGGACAGGGCAGACTGGACCAGGCAGAGTGGACAGGGCAGGGTGGACAGGGCAGACTGGACAGGGCAGACTGGACAGGGCAGACTGGACCAGGCAGAGTGGACAGGGCAGACTGGACCAGGCAGAGTGGACAGGGCAGACTGGACCAGGCAGACTGGACAGGGCAGGGTGGACAGGGCAGACTGGACAGGGCAGGGTGGACAGGGCAGGGTGGACAGGGCAGACTGGACAGGGCAGACTGGACAGGGCAGGGTGGACAGGGCAGGGTGGACAGGGCAGACTGGACAGGGCAGACTGGACAGGGCGGGGTGGTCCCAACTCAAGGGGGGCTTACGGTCCAGTGCTGTCATGGCAACTCCCAAGGCAATAAGACCCAAAAAAAACCAGGACACCAATTTATACATGTCCTACGTAACAAGAGAGCACACCGACCTAGTCACCTGACCCTCTCCTGTACTATAGCCAATCTGAAGACAGGCTGTCCATTTCCCACAACGTGGGGTCACAAGGAGCTTGGGCTTAAAGGGCAGGGAAGGTGTCGGAAGGTTTGGCATTCCCTTCAAACACCCCGTGCATCAATGCGAGAGTAACGTTCTAACGGCATCGGAGCTATGGACTAATACAAAGGACTCAAGGAGCGTCATTTTCTGGGCCAGGCAACAGGACATGCGGACCGTAGCTCAGCCTGGGTGTCGGGGGCAGCATCGCCACGTCGACCGCGCAAGATTAGCTGGCGGAGTCTCCACATCAGGAAGATTAGCCCACAGTGCGGCAATGGAGTAAATTAGCGAAAAATCTAATAGCAGAAGGAGTCACGCTGTCACCGGGAAGGAACTCATAACAGGGATCGCAGAGACGGAGCAGTGAGGCCTTGTCATGAAATCCTGACAGCATGGACCCTGCTTCAGTGTGGGGTGGGGGCTGGTGGGGGCGCAAATTAATAACAGTGCATCCAGTGGAGAAGCTACATCGTAATTAATTTCACGTGCAGCGTTCGGCCAATCCGGCCGCATTAGCGAACCGCTGTCTTTCTGGTAAATAAAACAAGAAAAGCCCGAAGAAATAATAAAGAAAAAAAATTGCGTTGCTGTTCCGAGACGGCGCTTTACGACTTATAAAGGAGAGGAGATGGAAAAAAAATTGAAAAGCGCCAGTGGAAGTGAAGGAGAACGAGCGAGGGGCGAATGCACGGGGCTCCTTCAGAGAGCCGCTCGCCGCCTCGGAAATTATCTTCTGATTTAGCTTCACTCTGGCTTCACGCTCCCTGTTCTGCTTTTCCTGAGCCGGCTGAGAGCGGGGCGAGAGGGAGGGCATGATGGCGGGGAGAGGGAGATCGTGACTTATTCATTATAAACTTATTAAAACGATTACGGAGGTACGGACGGCACACCAGGTCAGAAAACGACAGCTGCTGAAGCTGAAGTTTGGGGCAGGAAGCAGGATTTCAACGAGGCGTGGAGAAGCCCGACAGATGACCAGAGAGCCCAGATGATAACTGTCTACCGTCGTCCCGCAGTCTGTCTCGGGTCAGAACAATGTGACTCAGAGCAGAGGGTAGCTTCACGCCCTGAGCCTTCTGTCGTGTGACCCAAACAAACAAAGCACCCCCCTGGCTCAGAGCACTCCCAGGTCCCACGGTGACGCCATCGCGGCTGGCATCTGTACCTCAAGAGCTCTGCTCCGGCTGAAGCAGAGGTCACCCCCTCCGCACCTCCTGCAGGAAGCCGGCGTGTGGGGTGACAGTGCCCTGATCACGCTCCTCGGCGACCTCTGAAGGGCGGCGTTATCGCAGCGCCCAATGAGGCAGAACTGTATACCGGGCGCTCCGCCCGGCACCTCTTATGAGGCCGCTCCTCGTGAAAAATTCATTCTGGAAGATTCTGGGTCAGCTGAGGATGTCGAGCTGCTGACAGCCCCATGCTGGATGCTTTTTCCTGCGAATGTTTTTTTTTGTTTGTTTTTTAAATGAGGATGAGGCTGTAAGGATTCGAGAGATAAGCACTTCTTCTGTTGTGATTATTACTCAAGAAAGAGCCTTTTATTTTCTTGCTCTTATGAGACGGATGGATGGATGAGTGTCTTTACCACTTAAGCTGAAACGTGATCTTAGATACAAACGCATCGAGAGCCACAAGCGGACATTACCCCACGGTTTCAGCCAAGTTGAGCTGAGAGCGTAAAGATTCACAGTAGGATCTGAGTTTCTGTCATTAACCCATTGAGATCCTCCACAGTGCAGAAACAGCTCTATGGGTCAAAAGCGGCGTAGAACAAAACACATGGATTTAGCAGATACTATTATTCAAAGCGATGTTCAATTGATTAAGCAGGACCAGTGTGTCCCTGGAGCACCAGGGGGATACGGGCCTCGCTCAGGAGCCCAACGGTGACGTCACACTGCCGACATGGGATTCAAACCGACGACCTTCCCAACACTATCACAGTCCCCCAAGCCGCTTAGATGCCTCTGCCAGAGCTACACATACATCACCGAAGACTGGCTCCCCATCTGATTGGCTAATGCACTGAAACACAATCCACAGCACAGCGAAGGAACCAGCTTTTATAGCAGCCCTATTCCCGGACCGCCTTATAATTACATAACCCGAGAACGAGAAAGCAGCGAATCATCAGCATCTTCAGAAAATGAGGTCGGTGGATGTTCAACAGACATATTAAAAAAAGGAATAATGAGGCCGCTATACAGTAATGGCAGCGATTAGGTACACGTGAAAGGCAAAAAAAAACATGCTATGCACTGTTTAATGAGCCGCCTTGCCGGTCTCCTGAGAAAAAAGAATGAGACAGAAGAGAGCGAGGAGGCCGTGTTGCTGCAGCGAGATCCCACCTAAGCAGCGGCGGTGATGCTGCCACAAAACTGCTTTACACACGGAAGCACAGCTCCCACACAGCGAGGATTAAGGGGCACTGATGCATCCTCAGAGAAATACAGGAGGAGGTCAGGCATCACGCCTCCTGCTATACCGCCCGGTCACAGTTAGAGGGAATCAGCCAGAAGCATCTCCTTTCCTTAATAACCCATCCATCCATCTATATCCATCCATCACTCATCCATCCACCCATCCATCTCAATAATCCACACATCCATCCATCTCAATAATCCACCCATCCATCTTTATAATCCACCTATCTCTATCAATCCATCCACCTCTATAATCCATCCATCCATCTCTATAATCAATCCATCCATCGATCTGTCCATCCATCCATCTCTATAATCCTCCCATCCATCTCTAAAATCCACCCATCTCTATCAATCCATCCATCTCTATAATCCATCCATCCATCTGTCCATCCATCATCTCTATAATCCACCCATCTCTATCAACCCATCCATCCATCTCTATAATCCATCCATCCATCTGTCCATCCATCCATCTCTATAATCCATCTATCCATCCATCCATCTCTATAATCCATCCATCCATCTGTCCATCAATCCATCTCTATAATCCATCCATCCATCCATCCATCTCTATCCATCCATCTCACCAATTTGAAGAGGAGCTCATGCGAAGCCTGGCCGCAGTGATCCCTGGCCGATGACAGGATTCAGAGGGCAGGGGGTGATGATAGCAGACTGATGCCAAGGCACTTACCCATCAAATTCACCTGAAAATCACATATTTGGGTTGTGGATGAGCCCGGGCCATCCGGAGGACAGGAAGGCAAACACGCGGACATGGAGAAGTTCATTTTACACGGCAAACAGGAGGCAGCCTTGCAAGACGACCCATTTGGTGAGTGAGTGAGCGACTTGCAGGAAGTGCTACAGCTGTCTGAGCCGCGTCTAGCAGAGCAGCAGCCAGGAGGTGGGGCTTAAAGGACTTAAAATAATTCCAATTTCTGAAGTGACCAAAAAAAGTAGACAGAAGTAATTTAAAGTTCAAAAATTAATTTTGAGTTAAAGGCGTTTAGTCTTTCCCATGATTAATTCGACTCTGGAAATCAAAGCCTAGCAAATGGAGGCGTTACAGAAGGAGAAACACATCAAGCAAAATGCATTAAATTACGACTGTTTGAAAACCCTAATCAGACTGAATAAGGTCTATTCTCCCACTGACACACTGTGAGCTGTGAGCTCTCCGCAGACCCATCATTAGGGCAAAAAAAAGGCCGCGGTTTGAATCGGAGACAGCCCGTGCCACCGTGTCTTGTCGCATCCGCAAATGACCACACAGGAGCAGCCAGGACAGAAGCGTCACCTCTATATGGATCAGCGGATCAAATTACCGTCTCTCAAGGTGAATTATTTAATTTCTTGGCCAAGTCAAACCATAAAATGCTTGTGCGCTACAATGAGCTTCTGGTGTCATGCCTCTCTATAGCGCCCCCCGGTGGATTTCAATGCCCTGTAGATCCTCCCTAGGCAGTAGCACCTGTTCACAGCCTCGGTGTGGCTTTCCAGCACCAATTGCGTCACCCGCAATCCCACAATGCCCCACTCCGCCAAAGACGACCACTCCGCTGCCTTTGGCCCACTTACGCACCGGCCCTTGCTTGCGAAGTGAGCAGGATGACCTTGACGGGAGATTCGGCAGCTGTGCTCCACACAGGGGTCCAGGTCCTCAGGATAAATTAATTTACTGTTTACTTACAGGTTTTTTTTTCTCCAAAATTTGCAAATTAATTTTTATGTTACAGGGTTGATCACTATTTCTATAACTGAAACTTGACGTGGCCCTTTGATTTCAGCACTAAATTTGGCTCGCAGAACGGTGAAAGGATTTAACAGATGAGATTCTCTGGCCACAAACAGCCATCCCTGTGAGACCTCACTGCCTTTCCCTGTGATATTTCCCTCCCTGAAGGAGAAAGCAGAGGTAGCCCAGTCTCTGGTGAGCTGCAGGACATTATATTATGTAGCTATTTATACCACATACTTACACAACATTTATTTTTGTATGAAGGCTTTCGAGTGCGGGGGGGGGAGGTTAATTCTTTCATACTTTAACCATCGAAAAGAAAACACTGTAGACTTTCAGCAGTCGTTTGCTGGTCATACTTTATTTGGACTCCAAAAGAGGCACACTTTATTAAGACCACCAGAAAACAAAACGAGGTTGAGGCCCCATTAAATCATTCAGTAGCTGCCCCAGTGAAACTAACTAAAGTATCAAGCTAATCTGCAGGCCAGAACTGGTCGGCTGACCAGGAGCGCACCTCGAGCACAGTCCATCCATTTTCTGAAACTGCTGAATCCCAACTGGGGTCCTGGGTGGGGCCCAGAGACTATCCTGGGAACAACGCGCGCAGGTGGGAACCAACCCTGGGCAGGCACCAACACACCCCAGGGCGCACACACTCACAGGGTCAATTTAGACTCACCGATCAACCTATCCTGCACACTTTTGGACCATGGGAGGAAACCGGAGCCCCCGGCAAAAACCCACGTGAACATGGGGAGAGCGTGCAAACTCCACACAGAAAGGACCCGGGATCGAACCCAGGACCTTCTTGCTGTGAGGCAGCAGCGCTGACCACTGTGCCACTGCTCCACCATGAGAGCACAGTTATCTTCCCTAAATCCATCCAGCTGGCCCTACTGATTATTACTAGGACAATGAGCCCTATTTGGGTGTCAGCGCTGGTCAAATCGCAAGACAACAGAACTGGCCACCTAGGGGGCCCCCTTCTGAGAGGGGGCCGTTTCATTTTGTTTTGGACAGCCCTGGATATGTTGGTTGGGAGGGGTGGGGGGCCCCGACAGTGAAGCAGGCCTAGGACTATAGATCTGCTTCAACCGGCTAAAGACAAATCGCCAGGACTCAACCTGGGGGGACTGGGAACATTATTGGATTGGTTTGGAATGGGCACCCAATATGCTATGCTGTCATGGGGCCCAAAATCTTTAGCGGGCCCTGGATGAACCGTACACCATTTCCGCACCTATCACCTATTCTGATTGGGGGTCCTGAGCTTGTAACGTTCACCAGCGCTGCTGGTTCCCACTAATTTCAGGAGCTAACTCTCAGGCTTATGAGATTTCAGCGCCAGAGGCTAAGATTTGTATTGGATGTCAGATCTGCTGAGCAGCACAGTGCAACATAACAACCTGTAGCTTTTACTCATGACGCAGCTGATAAATTCGCCCACTTATCCTCACCGGTGCAGGCTACGATGTTTATGGCTTTTTCACTTGAGCATCTCTTACTTAAACCTCACAGCCGTTTCTCGTGGAACTGAAGCAAGTACAGATTTGAAATCTTCCATTCTCAAGGTGTTTGAACTTTGGATCTCTAGTGGTTCTTTGTTATTAACTGATTAACAAATTCCAGGAATAGTATTAATAATCATGATTTTATTTTTTCATGGAACTTCGATTGCTGTATGATGAATGACTCATTCTGTATATTACGCTCTCACGACTACAGAATGATGGCCGTAACTTGTGTTCTATTACTGTAGAGTCGGAGCAGACATCACTGAAGGTTACTGGCACAGTGAATCACCATGTAGATACTAATGATTTGTCATCGCTTGATTGGCCTGTTTTTGCTCTTCATTATACTGACTGCAAACATGTCTTTCTGTCGTCTATTGAAAAAATGAGATCATAACTCACCACCTTCAAATGCACAGTCAGCGAACACCCTTGGTGTTTGGTAGGGACGTAACAATGCACCATGGTAGGCTGATCGTTCATTTATGTTAACCCAGGGGGGTGCAAGAAGCGGAACTGCAGTTTTGCTTTAAGATTTTACTTTTTCATTTTGCACTTGAGTCCACAGGATAAGAAAACAACTGAAAGAAAAAAAGCTTTTCTGTAAATGTACTGGCACAAACAGGAACAAATAAGAACTGCGAGGTCTTCGTTTTCAATTGTACACATTGTTTTTACATTAAGGACATTCTGATTTCTTTTTATTTTTCCTTTTAGTTTGAAGAAGGTAGGGATATGCTTGTTTAAAAAAAACACTTTAAGTTAAGAGATTTTGAAATTTTATTGTTGCATTTTTGCACTGGAATCTGCAGGATAAACTGCAAGTTTGAAAACTGCTTTTAATTATAAATGTTCATATGTTTGTTCATAAATGTTCATAAATGTTATTAGTTTGTTTTCAGTCTTATTTTGTTGAATATATTGTACATGTATTGAACAATGAGCCTAGAATCAACAACCGAAGAGTGAATAGACTGTATTGTAGGGGTTAGGGTTAGGCTTAGGCTTAGGGTTAGGCTTAGGGGCTAGAGCCCCAAGTGTTCAGGCACCTTTTTGCTTTGCAATCCTAACCCTCGTTTTCTTTTCACTCCTGAGTCAACAAATAACAGGCATGCAAAAGAAGAGAGGCTAACATTTTGCCTGTACTGATCTTGCTGAAACATCAATTGCCTGCTAGGTGTGGTCACAGGAGATCGCCAGACTTGGGTGCCATTGCATCGTTTCTTCCGAGAAAAGTTCCTTGTGTTTTCCACAAAAGTGACACAAGAATGTGGTGTCTGAATCGGTGGAACCAGATCAGCACGACTTCATTACGAGGTGAGTGCAAGTCAGGCATAAGGGGGAGCTGTTGGCGGAGAGTGGGCTGAACTCTTCCGGGGAAATCGGACTGAGAAAAGTCAAGAGAGAGCCAAGCGTCTGCAGTTACCTTTGCTGGGCCCATGACCTGTCAGGAATTTCTTTAGTCCTACGCCTGAGGAGTGAGCTAAATCAGCGCCGGTGAAAGGCGCCAAAAAGATCAAAAGCAGAAATCGATTCAGAAGTAGAACACGATGCAAAAAAAGTAAAAATGGGAAGAAAGAAAACCGTAGATAAAGCACTATGGCACTGACATTCACGTCGTACTACTGAAGGATCTTATAGGAAAAGCAGTACTTTGGCGTACATGGGTGCAGAACCTGACAGCGGGATCGCAAAGCAAACCAGGCTACGGGAGGGCTGGACGATAAGGCAACAGGCGCTATTCCACAAGCACACAATCTCCCCCTCAAATGCCAAATGTGTCCCCATGTCACCATTAATTGTCTAGACACGTAAACATTGTCTAGTGATCTGAAGCTGCAAGCATTAATTATTAATAATGATTCATGGCCATACTAAAGAGCACTTTCCAGATATATACGGGAATCGCCTTAATTGCAGTTATTATGGCTGCTCATTAATGGCCATCGTTAGAGCAGATAAAGTGTAGCACAGCTAAGGGCTACTTCTAGCTACGTGCTAATCGGCTAATGATGATGCAAAGAGCTGCTTATGTGATGTTTTAATTTGCCGCACTGGTCTGACAGCCACACTGTTCATTATATTCTTACTGATCTCAGAGCCATAGTAGGCTTGGGAATTTTACATACAATCAAATCTTCTAGACATAGTATTTTGATGGTATTTGCAAAAGCAGCAATAAAATTTGCCCAGTGGGAGCAATGATAATGTTCACTGAACAAGGGAAGGGGCATGACATGGTATACCAAAACTACAGTATTATACCCGGAGTATACCCAAACTGCCATATTATACTCGCAGTTTATCCAAACTACCGTATTATACCCGCAGTATACCCAAAATACCGTATTATACCCGCAGTATACCCAAAATACCGTATTATACCCGAAGTATACCTAAACTACCGTATTATACCCGCAGTATACCCAAACTACCATAATATACCTTCCGTATACCCAAAATTCCGCATTATACCCACGGTATATCCAAAATTCTGCATTATTGCTGTAGTATACCCAAAATACCACAGTATATCCAAAATACCACAGTATGCCTGCAGAATACCCAACATTCCACAGTATACCAAAAATTCCGCCGTATACCCCAAATACCGCAGTATATGTAACCTTGCACTTCGGCGTTCATTGGAGGCTAGGCCTAGCCACACTTGTGCCTGTTTGACTGCTTCACAGCATGTATGTGCGAAACGTGCTATTTGCCTCAGTTGTACGTCGCTTTGGACAAAAGTGGCTGCTGAATAAAAGTCCATGTACATGTATTACCTCAATAGCGCCTGAGTCACAGGATATTTCACAGCTAACAGCATCTAAAAGAACTGCAATCCTAAAACAAACACTTCCTGTGCAAATTCACATGTGAATATTTTCAGTGTTTTTATAGTTCATATTTTCTTTTTTATTACCGGATTTACAGTGATGCAGGTGCTGGTGGTACTGAAGCAGATTGCTTGTCATCCTGAAATAATTAGGCTTAATTCCCAGCGGAGCATGGAGGTGCCGCACGGTTAACAGCACCCCCGCGTTGGACTAAGCGGGCTGGGCTCCCTGCCTGCCATCCAGTGGGCAACACCCATGGATATACAGCGACTTCCAGACATCTGAGACCACATGGAGAATCTGGGATTTTCTTCCAGTTAATCCTGGAAATAAACAAAGTTTTGGCATCGACTAAATCATAACAGCATTTCACAGAAAAAAAGTCCCATTTAGTAAAGAATCCACATTTGAGGTTTATGGCAGTAATACAAGGGTTTACATACGGATAGGAGCATGTTCAGTTTTTCAATATTCAAATTTTCACCATAATATAAATTGCAATTAATGAATTTGTACTGAATTAGAAATAAATGCAAAATAGAAGCATTTTCACTAGTGGTCTCGCAGTTCTTGACCTCACTGCGTGTCTGATAAAAGACATTTATTGACACGCTTAGAAAATATGGAGGTACAGTGCAGCCAGGAGACAGCCCATGTACGCAGGCACGGCATTCTGGGAGAAGCTTCTTATTTCATTACAGACTCCCATGGAGGGTTTGAGAAGGCTGAACTGTGTGTTCTGTGACCAGCCCAACCCTTCCCAGAGCTCCCATTCAATCTTTGCCACCGTCTTCGTGACTTTCATGAGTCCCAAGTGGAAGATCTTTGACGGCTCAGTAAGTGCTAAACCCTCCATATGAACGCATGACGGCTGCCACTTCAAGTATTTTCTGTTTCAGACGAGATGAACACCTATAAATACATACGTGCTGCTTGAAGATCTTTTTCGTGCCTTGAGCTAATGAATGCAGGATGCATTTTTTAATCAAGCTCTTCCCTTAATGTCATTCCAGAAGATTTATTTAACAATCCCCACTAATTCATTAGTTCTTCAGGAGAATATTTTCATTGCATAATCAGAAGCCTTCATCAGAATTGAAATAGCATCAGTCTATGCAGCAGCAAGTATCTGAAGTTGCTTCCAGACTTGAAAATTGTGTTCTCATATTCCTCTCACCTCGTGTGGCTGTGAATATTAAATATGTATATATACAGTCAGTGGCCAGTTTAAGAGATACACCTGCTTGCTAATGCAAACAGTATGCAACTGAATACATGCACCATGCAGGTGGGGCCAAGAGGTTAATGTACTGGTCAACGAATTAGAGTAATTAGAACGGCCAAAAAACCAGATCTAAGCGATTTTGAGCGGGGTGTGATCGCTGGTGCCAGATGCGATGAATCGAGCACCTTGCAAACAGGCATACCCGGTGGCAGTTCACGGCGAGGCAATGAGGGAGGTCAGAGGAAAATGGCCAGACTCGTTAACGCTAACATGAAGACCGTGAGTTCAAGAGTAACGGCTCAGGGCAACAGCGGTGTGTAGAAAGCGATTGCCAAACACATAACTCGTCAAGCTGTTCTGGAGGCGAAATTGGATCTTACCCAGTACTAGGTGTCTTACAACGAATAATTATTAGGCAGGCGTACACTATCAATTCTGCCGGTGTACGATTTAATGAACTACCGTCTTGCTTTATGCCACACAGAAAAATCTAGAAAATATCATCTAGAAAAGCTGCCTATCTTTGCCTGGAGTTGGCACAAACCGTCACAACCGGCGAGCCCAGCGTTAGCGACCGTGCCGCACTTCTCAGGAAAACATGACTACTGGTGAAGATCCCACACGAGAGATCGCACATGGATGGAATCCAGCACCAATCACGTAAATCACAGCCGTGACGCCCCGTAAACGATGAGTACAGACGAATCCCGAATTGTCCGTCAGAGTCTGGAGAGACGATGCGACTTATTCAGGTGGCGTGCATGACGTATTGTCTCTAATAAATGAGCCTAGAGGAAACTTTACAAGCGAGAGCAGCACGTCCCACTCTTCCCGCCGGCATGACTGTCGACCGTCTCACGTTTCTAATTTCTGTCGCACTTGAACTTCAGGACCCTGAGAGGAACAGCAACGTCAAAAGAAAAGCAGCACCAATAAACATGTTCCGACGCAAGACGCTTCTTCTGTGAGTCGCATGTTCTAAGCCCACAGCACGGCCAGTCACAGCTCAGACCCACCTTAATAACGGACGTGAGGTGGAGGTTTGGGCAGAGGCGTGCGTCTGGAAGAATCTCAGAGTGGACTGACACTCCATGTCAGAGCAGATATTTTGCTGTCAGTTATGTCTCTATGCAGGGCCGATTCTATAGCTGCTTTTAAGATGGGAGGGGCAGAAGAGGAGCCAGAATTCATACAGTGGGGCCAACCTTATTATTAGCCAATGATATGTTTTGAATTTGTGACTGACAGGGGCTGGGCACTCCAGGGGGCCAATCAGCTTTCAGCTGAAACCCATTGTCCCTATGGCCTCCCTCCTTTATGCAGTTCAATGTAGCATACTTCCGAACATGCTAATTGGTCCTAATTGTATCTTTACTATTGCTTATCTGGGCTGGTTAATTATATTGCAGTTTTGTAATTTTAAATTTTCCATGCTAAGGGTCGAGTCTAATTATAAAATAATACACATTTTACAAACATTTTCACACTTCTGCGGCACATCGCCTTCATCACATTACCCTTCATCTTCTCCGCAGACGTTTTCCTGCACGGTGACGCGCGCAGTGAGCGACGTGACACGCCGTGATGCTGGATTGTCTCTACGTAACCGGCCACGGTCCAGAATCTATACAGGCTAACTGAAAAGGCAGCCACTCGCCATCGCCGGCTGTTTGTCCGGCAGCAAGAACAGAGAGATTCATCAGTGCCAAGCTTAGGCAAAAGCAAAGAAAACACCAGAAAAAGGAATAAAGCAATGAACAGTCAGCACAGACCACGACAGCACGCGGCTATTTGCTGCCCACAAAAGCAGAAATGTCTGGTCCGTCTCCCAGCTAAACTGCTGCCTTGCTGCAGATTTTTCTTTCTTCCTTTGGGAAAAACTGCTTTCATCGCTGGCTGCCTGCGGTCGCTCGCTCAGTGCCTGGGCCTGAGCTGATAGTGACCCCTCATCCCGTAAGCAAACATCGCATTAAAGCGGGCCGCATCCATGGGATACAGAGCCCCACAGGGTCACTCTCCGCGCAGCCGTGTGTTAATTGCGTCGACCCGGCGTGTCCATGATGTGGAGGCTTCAAACAGCTACCCAGAGAGGCTACCCAACCGCGCAGCAGAACATCAACCAGGACCTCCGACGAGCCAAAAATCTACAGTAGATGTCCCAGTCTTTCTGTATTAGGAACAGGTCGGGTTCCTTGGTGTGGGGTGGCGGACAGCGACAGACTGGGCGTCGCAAGGCGGTAAAGATAAGAGAAGAGAACCAGAACCGTTAGAACCAAACATGACGAATCTAGGAAGTCGTGAAGCAAAATAAAAAGTAATTTACTGCAAAGCTGAACAGGGAACGTAACAGTCATGGTTGGAAACACAAACAAAATAATTATGTTCATCCTTCTTACATCCTCTATTCCTACCATAAGTTGCCCATCTAGTCAATTCAGATCGACCATCCATCCATCCATCCATCCATCCACGCACCCATCCATCCGTGAGGGATGCCGGTACGCCACGAGACACACGCACTGACACTCACTCACCATGGCCAGCTGAGAGATGCCTGCTGTGCTGTATGCCACTGGACAACAGAAGGAAGCTCATGTTACATGGGGAGAAAATGCAAACCAGCCCTAGTGGCAGGAGGCAGTAGTGCAACTTCCATTAGCTAATTCGCATAGTGCCGATCCAGGGACAGAGCTGGAAAGGCTGAGCCCCCTGGCAAAATGTCACCTTGGGCTCCTCGGCCAATTTAATGTATAACTTTACATATTTCAGGGCCCCTGTAAAGTGCCCCCCCCTCCACCAACCTGCCAGGGTATCCTCGTCCCTACTGTCCCCCTAACCCTATCCAAATTATCCCAAAATTCATTACTAAGGTTTAGTGACAGCAACAGGAGTAACAGTGTCATAAACGGCCACGCAGCTATTAGAGCTGGTGGGGAATGGAAAGAGACCCCCCCTGTGGCAGATAAAGGACGATGAGAATGAGCAAAGTTTAAAAACGCAGCGAACTGCAGCCCACAATTTAGCTCAGTGACACCCAAGAGCTCTCATGTGGTTTGGAGAGCGGGAAAACGTGATGGATTGGAAGCATAATTAACAACAACAACTGTCATCAAAGCCTGTGATAATGTTATGAGGAGGGAGTGCGCTGCCCAGTGTTCCCGTCTGCTGTGACAGCGAACGCTGCCCCCGCTTCCCTGATCGCCTCCCTCGGGTCAGTGGGGAGGCTGTCTGCCAGCCCAGGGCTCAGCTCAGGAACCTAGCCGTTCTTTTCTCACAGAAAAAACTCCTTCGCTCCGTATTCTCTGCTGTCGGCTTGCTATCGCCGCCGATGACGAGATTTAGTGCCGGTGCTCATTCTCTCCTGATGACCCACGATGCATTGCCCACAAATCCCGCCTGTCTGACTGCAGACACTGATTGGACGGCCTCCCCTCCGCTCTCGGAGACTCGGGAAGCCCGAAATCACAACGCTAACGCTCCACACTCCCCGCGCTTGAACAAACGATGTCCATGGCGTCCCACCTCCACTGGTCTGCTGACAAGGACGATGGGAGTCATGTGACATTCTTCTGTTTTTACACTGTGTCTTTCCAGCTCGAAAGAAAAGCAAGGAGGGGAAAGTAGGCCTGGAGATGGCCGATACCCCAACACAGCCCCCAACTTCCCTGCCGCTGCCTCACAATCGATCGCTTCCTCCCTCCCTAGTCCATCTCTCAGGCATCCGCGACCCCAGTGTATTACAGCTGCATAAATAAACCGCTAACGATTCCTAAGTGAGAGAGAGAGAGAGCATATTGCATTACATATGGATCCAGAATGTCCAGGGAGGCAGCACAGGGAGGCCAGGCTTTTAGAGGGAATACAGCAATCCATAAAGGAAACTTGACAGGAAGTTGACATGTATTGGTTTTAAGGCGACTTCCTCTGTCCCCGTGCTGTGCGCAGTAGCGCCTCATAGTGGCCATCTCTATGTATTTCCTCCGCAAATGCATTTGTCAAAATATCACCGGACGTGGGAATGCATAGTATACTACAATAACACTACAATATAAGTGTCCTGCAACACTACAATATAAGAGTAAAAGTCACCTATACCAGGGTACAATACCGCTTACTGAGAATAAGTGCTACAAGCAGAATATAGCTGCCAATTCATTTTTCTGAAAAATAGCAGATTAACCGTTACTGCCCTAAATGTGCAGGCAGGGATCCATCCATCCATCCATCATAATAATATCAGCTGCAGTTATCCAGTTGAACGGATGAGACAGACTCTTCTGATGAGACATCGGGGTAAGAAAACGCAGCACATCTGTAATACGCGCCACAAGATGCTAATAAAGACCGACAAACTTGTGAAAGAGCATCACTTTCACCATCTTGATGATGCCTCCCTGTACTTCGTAATACGGAAAGGGATTTGGGTTTGGTAGGCTTAACTGAAAAAATACCCACAACCTTAGCGATAGCGGGCAGTCACAAACATGGCCTAACGCTCGCGTCACAGGGAGCAATGGTAAATATTCCGGGGTATTTACGAGAATTTTTAATTATACAAATGACACACACCATATGTGCATCCTTAGGAAGATCCTGCCTGTCCCACGGTGGGTGCGTCTCTCAGGAGCTCGGATGTGTGTGACACGCGCACGACAGCCATCAGCCAGACTTATTTACATTCAAGCAGTTCTACGGGACGACTTCCAGGGTTTCATACGGAACTGTGCTGCCAACCTTCCAGAAGCACCGCTAAGGCTTCGCCTGTGGGCCGTTTACCAGGATGATATGGGTGTGCGACCCGGCCCAAATTCCAGAGATGTAATCCCCACCTCCACCCCCCGGCACAATAGAACACAGAATGGTCCAAGTGGTTTGGTCCATTTTAGGACCACAAACAGCCACGTGAGAAGCAGTGAGGTACTGAGCTGGTAGATCTTCTAAGCAGAAGGATTCCAGGATTTACCTCTAATAGTGGAATAAACTTGTTTTTAATGAGTTCAAAGTGAATTTTCAAGCTTCCCATCTGGCAGAGTTGATGGAGTAAAACAAAAAAAAATATATGAAGCTCAGAGTGAAACTCGGTGTGTTGGTGACGAGAAGGACCCCCGGCACTGAGGCCATCGCTTAACGTCCGCGGTCAAAGCAGTGCTTCTGTTTTCACTCCGCTGCACATTAACAGAAACAGGCGGCACTATTTTGTGACTGTGCAGGTAAGTTTTTGGACACCTTTTGTTTCTCATCATTTAGCAGGAAAAAAAACAGCTAATTAGATTTCAGCTAACAGGAGTTTAGGAGAATCTAACACCTGCAGTTGCGCAAATTGTCCGATACGCTTGACTTCTTCTTACCTTGTAAAAAGAAATAAGTAACAAAGAAAAGCCAATAAAGAAGAGAGCATTTGGACGGACGTAAGCAAGCGCTCTCCCTTCAGTTAGCAGGCTTGCTAGTGCTCTCTACCTACTGCAAAATCGGACCTACAGGGCATTTACTAGTTGTGGAACGTAGACCAATCAGAGAGAACGTGGACCAATCACAAAGAATGTGGACCAATCAGAGAGAATATGAACCAATCATTGAGAACTTGGACCAATCGGAGAGAATGTGGACCAATCAGTAAGAACGTGGACCAATCTCAGAGAATGTGGAGCAGTCAGAGAGAACGTGGACCAATCACAGAGAACGTGGACCAATCACAGAGAATGTGGACCAATCAGTAAGAACGTGGACCAATCTCAGAGAATGTGGAGCAGTCAGAGAGAATGTGGACCAATCACAGAGAACGTGGACCAATCAGAGAGAATGTGGAGATGCAAGAGACCTATGAAGTCTGGGTAATCTGAACCATAAAACAGGCCCCTGTTAGTACAGGCTACCAATGCCTTATGACGCGATTCTGAATTGTGCAGCCAAGAGAAAAAACATGATTTAAATCCCTGGTTTATCCTGCAGACTAAAAACGCAAATAGTCCCGCTTTCTAAATGTGGATGGCAGATTCTGTGCGATGGCACTTATTTTGAGCTGGGAATCTGCTGTGTCTTGGGGCAGAGCGTTATGGCGACCTAGAGGCTGTCGAGGTGTCAGTGACGGACACGCCACTGGTCGTGTGGATCAGGCTCGTCTGCGAACACCCCCGACAGCGATGTGTGGGGCGGAGGGCCACCGTGTTGCGTGAAGACAGCCTCCCACTCATGCGAAGGGAGCGTGTGTGCATTACGCACCTCGCAGACTTCCGGAAAAAACATGTAACACTGCGGATTATAGGGTGTCGCATCCTCCAGCCCGGGCAAACATTACTGCGGCAAAACGCTGCTAAGATATAAATTCATCTTTCACCATCACAGACAATAAAGGCGACATGTTCGAATTGTGGGTCGCGGAACACGATTAAACGGTGGGAACAAACAGATATAATCAGATATAACCTTCTGTTTCAAAAAACATGGATATAATTCAGGCTTTACTAATAAGTTTCAATTATTTGTATACAGAGTTTTATCACTACATTCTTAATTATACTCCAAAAGTTACCCAGGCACAAGCCTGCATGCCCCTCCCCCCCTCCTTGAAGTCTATGGTTCATTCCAGTGCCCAAAAAAGCCCTTCATTCCGAACTGACCCCCCGAACTGACTGAAGCGATACGGTAAGGCTCGGAGCTAGCCGTGGTGGCTAACGCGGACGGCACGCTTTCTGGGGGCTGTGCCGCGGACCCGTTTTAATTTCGTCATTAGTTCAGTGGCTCAGCACGTTCTCCGTGGAGCGCGGAGGAAGGACCGGGAATAAGGCGACCAGGGCCTCCACCCGCGAACGTGATGGGAAGCGCATTGCAAAACGTAGCATCTGAGACTGGCTAGTGGCCTCGCAGCCTCCCTCACGCTGGAAGAGCGAAGAGCGGCTGTACGGCTGGAAAAAACACATCAAAACGGCACCTTCCCCACAACATCGAACAGAGCAGGATCACATATTGTTGGTGAAGTTAAATCCATGCATAATCACACTTTGATATGCTAAAATATGCGTTACTACTTCCAGGTGCCCGGGAAAAAATTATTAAATGTCACTGAAGTAGTTATTTTTTTATAGTTTGAATGAGCTGCAATGCCCTCCCCACTAAAAAGTCAGCGATATGGAGAGCTTGAAATACGTTTAACTTCAGAAGATGCATTAGAACAAATGGCCCAACTAAGCTCTTATTTAGTAAGAAACAACGTCAGAATCGACCCAGGATAGATCATAGAAAATGCCAAATCGTCACAAAGAAACAGGCACTTAGTATCAGGTCTTCCCCATATGAGGATTTCACCTGGTCCCGCGTCTTACTGCGGGCTTGTCAGGCTGCTCGTTACACTCAAAAGCTGCAGCAGCCATTTGTGGCTGGCCGTACCACGGCAGCCCTGTTGGGGGGGGTCTGTTTGTGGACCGGCCGGCCTTCACGGGGACGAGGAGCCAGGATCCCCGGGGGGGGGGGGGGGGGGGGGGGGACGCCTTCACCCCCGTGGCCCCTGTGCACGTGCGGCACGGGAGGCTGGTGGAGATCCGGACGCAGAAGCTACGTGCAGTAAAACAGGGTGAACGTCTACCGCTGTGGCTGAAAAGAGAGCCTACTTTGGGAAGCCGGATTCGGCAGCCCGCCCACAGAAAATTCACCGCGCAGGCACACAGCACACACACACGTACTTTGCAAACACACGCGTGCGCGAACACACAGTCACATGTCAGCCAAGTCCTTCCTCTGCTACTATAGCAGCTCACTCCTTCGCTCCATGAACAACTGCCATCTCTACTGCCTGGAACTCAGGTCCGCATTTCAGTAGCTATCTAAAAATGATGCCAGAATATTCAGTGGGAGTTTAATCTGCAACGGGTAAATGCAACGGCTTATATAATCAGAAAGTTGATTTTTCAAACGAAAATACACATTTTAATTCAGCAAGTAATCCAACTAGTGTGTAGATTCATCAATATCTCACTTGCAGCAGAAATTAATGTTATTGATCATCGAAATGATTACGTTGAAGGTCCCTCCATCTCTCAATGATATCACCTGTCACACAAAAACCTAAAAAAGTAAAAAGAATAGGGACTCCTAATTTCAAGTGGTGTGAAAAGTCATAGCAATAATCAAATGATTTCCCAACAGGAAAGATGATAGATGATCAGTAGGCTTAACTTAGCTCATTAATTAACCAAAACTACAAAGTAAGCACAATCAAAAAACACAGAAGTAGAATCTGATTGATGGCCTCTGCCAGGTACTGTGGTGATTAGCAGGATTGTCATAATATTAATGACCTGGAAAATAAACTGTGGCCATTTAAAGGGTTAGGATTTAACCATTTATGCTTTTCCAGTTTTCACATGACTTAGAAACCTTTAATACTTTAAAGAATGTGGGATGGAGCAGACCGACAGAGTCCTGACTCTTCAATTATTTCCCTGGGTGAACCTTAATTATTTGACGCGGTTGTCTGGAAGAATCAGCATGAAAGTAGCTGTCGAGGAGCCGGAGACCTGCCTGCGTCTGCATGGCATGTGCATGAATACATTGCAGATAATGGGGGAAAGCTGCAGTCCCTGCATAATGCCTGCTAGAGAAACAATGAAGTTATTCTTTCAATTATTCAGGTCTCTGGTATTAACTTAAGACAGTATAGCACTACCAAAATTGGCACTGGGTGTTTCAGAGGACGCAAAGGTTTTGTAATGGGCTGGCCTGCATGTGTAATTTATTAATTAAATCATGCAACTGTTTCTGCCCTCGGACCAACATCTTGTTTTAACACACTTCTTAATATATAACGTGGGAATGAAAGCCATAGTGTTTAAAGATGAGGTTTAGACTGTTTTCTATGGGAGGCTGGGAATTAGGTGTTGTAGCACGGAACCTCTGGAAAGCACTGCCACTGGCACTGTTTAGGTACAGTGTAGGTACCAATAGTTCAGCACCTGGTGCAGTGGAAAAGCAGCCAGAGTCTGATTAGATGTACAATCCATTTCAACTTTTATGCTCCAGTTAAAACCATATCTATTTCAGGAATGTTATAACACAACATCCAGTTTGTAAGGTTGTGCTTGTTTTTACTGTTGCTGTTCTACTTCTTCCTCTTATTATTATTAAATGGACACCTTCATTTGCATTCTATACTGCAGCAGTAAGACAAACAAGCTCTCCAGAACTTATCATCAAATCATTTTTGTATTATTTTATAATATTACTTTTCAGTTTTAGTTGTGCTACAATAACAGCACCCCCTAAATGATTAAATTTGTTATAAGGATGAATCTCAGTCAAACCTGATTTCACTAACTGATGCAGCCTGACAGAGGCCTGGCTGTGACGATATGCCTAAAGTGCAGAGCTAAAAACGACTGTCATGTGAGGTGATTATGTAACACTGCTTCCTAATCCACCAATGCTGAGAAAACAGCTTCTTCACAGGGTACAGCACTGCTACCCTTTTAGAGGCCACTGAAGCCAAAATGAAGAAGAAAAAATAGACTCACAATGGCTTGAAAAGCAGTAAGCGTTGTTTATTGATCCAAGCACACTGTAGGCCAGTTAATTAGACTTTGTGATGGGGATTGGGGACTTTCTGCATGTCCCAGTAATGGGGAGGCAGACACTCCACATCAGAGAGTTTGGCATACAAGAGTGCAGCACAGTGGGTTGGTGGGCAGCCTTTTGTCCTGGGGTATGGGTCTGATTCCCACCTCTGCTCTGTATGTAGTTACCATGTTCCCTCATCACATTCCTGGTTCACTCATGGTGACCTTAGGTGTGTGTGTATTTGCTCTGGGAATCCAGGGAAAGGCTCCTGTCTAACCATGACTCTCCAGTGGATAATGGTGAAAACAGGATTGGTAGATGGATGCACAAGAGTTATGAATCATGAAGGGCAGGTATATACCCTGTATACTAAAATGGCCATATTATTATTTTTTTATATGAAATTGATGTTTTTCATGCATGTGGTTTCAAAATACAAAACACTGAAGAGTCTGGCCTTCTCTGCATTCATGTCACACATTTTTTAAAAAAAACCTTAACATTAAATCTGACCTTAAATCTTCTGAAAATGAAATCTGTTGATATATAAAGATGAACCAGATTACAACAGTAGATACACTCATGTACCAGGATACCTTTCAGAGCTCCTTGTTACAGCAGAGGTCCTCCACCCTCTCCAAATTCAGTCCTTGGGGACCCACAGACAGTCCACATTTTTGCTCCCTCCCAGTTCCTGGGAGGGAGCAAAATGATGGACCAATTGTGGGTCCCTAAAGACTGAATTGAGAAAAACTGCTCTATAGCACATGGATCCCAGCCACCTTAGCGAGGTGCAATTAAACACGTTCTTTTTGTAGTTGTCAATTCAACTCCATTACTCCACCCTAACATACTGTATGTCATCAATGTATCTCTTGCCTCTACACATATTTATCTTTGCACAAATCCTCAGCTGAACCTTTCAGTGAAGCGACATTCCTGGACTCTCACCTGCTAAGACGAATGCCAGGCAACTGCGAAAAATAGGACGACACTAACTATACACGCAAGTCGCTTCAACTGGATGGAAATAGCACAGCCTGAGAACTGAGGAAAGCTGCTTGGTTTCAGGGTCTCAGTACTACAGTCTACTAGCGCACTGCTCCAAGCTCGGGCTGTTTTATCGGCCGACATGTCTTTATGAACCCTTGACACTAATGATTGGTAAGATTATTTGAGAAGTCTTTGCAGAATGCTAAGTGACGCAGGAGGTCTTTACATGATTGATCTGGTGGTTTTTGACTAGTCTGGCCTTTTACAATGGTATGCCGTTCACAAGGCTGAGAACGTTATGCATTTAAGGTGAAAAAACAGTCCGATTTTCACTCAATCAATGACGCTAAATATGGCCCCTAACCAAAGTTTCAGGAGTTCATCATATATCACCAGTAGATCAATCAACAGTACTATCAACAGACCACCAGCCATGAGTTAATTGACTAAATATCTATTTGATACAGGAGGCCATACCATTCCCATGCTGGCAGGACAAAGACCTGTCTAATTATTAAAGTTTGGCAGACCCCCGGGCTGCATGGGGATGCGAGGTGGGACAGCATGAAGCTGCCACTGAAGCTGCCACCCACGGATGGCAGTGAGGCTGCTGCCCACGCAGCCTGCCGGGAACGTGCGAAGGAGACGTGCAGACAATGGGCAGGAAGTGCCTACCGATCTGGCATCAGCTCAAAACACGCCTGCCAAGGGCTTTAAATACACATACGCAGCAGGCAGGCCTCACTCACCCCCTTCCTTTATATTTATTTACTTAGCAAATGCTTGTACAGTTGAGAAAGCATATAGGTCATATGGTACCTGGAGCAATTGGGGTTAAAGGTCCAACAGAGAAATCAAGGGTCCAACAGAGGAATCACTCTGCTAATAACCAGGGACTTGAACCAGCAACCTTCCGATCACAGGCCCAGTATCCTAACCCACAGGGTCACATATTGCCCTTCAAGAGCATGAGATGAAAGCAAATGAAAATGAAATTATTTCTGGTCCATCATTGTTAATCAGTTCCCACACATACAAAGTACAAAGCCAGGTGAAGATGTTCAGTGACACGGTGTCAGTCCCTAAAACAGAACCATCATCCCCCATGCCATCCAGCCCAGCGCATGGCATGGTGTGAGTGAGTGTGCAGTGCAGAACCTCACCTGGTTGTAAAGAGCACAGATGTGCAGGGCTGTATTGCCGGAGGCATTCTGGGCGCTCATATCAGCCCCGTAGAACAGCAGATGCTCCAGGTGCTGGACATGTCCATACCGACAGGCCTGTATCCCACAGAGAAGGAAACCAACAGTGACTAACGGGACACACACACACACACACACACACACACACACACACACCTGCATGCACACACGCGAAAGCGTGCACACACACACACGCATACCCACACAGGCACGTGAACACCCACATGCACAAACGCACACATGCACACATACATGCATACACACACACACACACACACACTAGGTATCTATATCTTTGTGGGGACTCTCATTTCTATGGCCATAACTATAATCCCAACTATGACAACCTTAACCGCTACCCAGCCCTAACCTTAACCGTAAGTAACCAAACAAAATACATGGCATTCTTAGTTTTTTGATTGCATTCACAGATTTTAATAAAATTGAGGTTATCCTTGTGGGCACCTTAAAAATGTCCCCACAAGGTAAAAAGTTTCCAGTTTTTATCGTATTGTGTGGAAATCTAGTCCCCACAATGTAGTAATTACAAAAATGCACGCACACACATCACATTCATGACTGTTACTCAAATACAATGGCTTAGCCAGGCACAGGTGCATAACCTTTGAAAGTACAGTACAGTTTCCTAGGTAACAGCACTGATGCATCGTAATCTATCATTAACAAGCAGCATTCTGCAAATGTAGTTTTAAAATGTGTGTAGCTATAATAAATGAGAGCACACATTAAAGCAGTCCGTGTTACTTTTCTATTTCAGATCATTAGGTGGTTGTGATTGTCAGAAGAGGCTCTATCAACATCTATAACCACACAATGGAGCCTCATATAATCTCTTCATATGATCTAACACTGACCCATTCATCCCGCATTCCACCCACTCAGTAGCTCTCAGACTCTCAGGTACTTGAGCTGCAATTGATTTTATTTAAAGGTGAGCGAATAAAAATACAGTTCAAACCACTCAGACTACAGATATACACTGCAAGCTTATGCTGGATCATCATATCTTGCAATTCAAGCTGTTTCAATGGCATTTTGTTACTCTAAGAAAAAGCAAAGGTTGTAAAAAGGACAGAGGGACAGAGGGAAGTGTGTTTCATCAATAATTAAGTGGTCTCACAGTAGGTAGTGAGGCATTCACACAACACTTCTATCGTTCATCATGAGAAAAGGTTCCCAAAATAATTCTTTCTTGATAAATGTTGGTTGTGTTGTACAAAAAGACAGTTACAGTTTATTTACAGGAGGCTTGACAGCAGCCAGGTTAACATTTTTCTGAAGGAGGGAAACAAACACTATGTAAATGAACACCTGCTCTACCACTCTGTCCTCCACAGGTAAAATGCACAATACTGTAGTACCTACAGATGGCCACAAGATGTCAGGATACCTTTATTATTCTAAGGCAGGACTTTACCTAACTACTTGGTGCACAGCATTCAGAACTCAGACATGCTGACAATTTACTGCTGTGCAGCTGAAAATAAACATTACAAACCATGCATAAATTACTACTTTAAATTATTTAGGAAATGGACATGAAATATCAAGAGTCATATTTGACAAAAACATAATAGTGGAATAATACATTAGAGAAATAATCAATAAAAAAACAAATATGCAGCTGATATCAATAAGAGGAAATTGGCTATGTAAGAACCTCTGAATGCTGAAACTACAGGCTGATTACAATGTCTCACAATGCCCACTAAGATTATTCACTGAATACAAGCATAAAGTTTGCACAATCAAATGAACGAGACAGCATTACACTACCTTCATGGATCTAAAATTTACAATCAAGTAGTTACAGTGCACAGTGAAAAATGATAGTGTTGCTTCTCTATCACGGTCCATGGAACGCCTCGACCGTAGATGCTCTTAACGCAAACACAAATAAAGACCTTTTCAGATATTCTTCTATTTAAGACCTTCAGCTGGGCTCCAGCCAGGCCACTGAGATCCTCTTACAGTGGGCAACCTGGATTTTCCAGCAGGACACTGTATGTCAAGTTCCATAGAAAGAGCAGGATGGACCCAGGGACACATATTACATGGGAAAATGTTCACAAAGCAGATTATCTTTGTTTATAGGAAGCAGACAAACAACAGGCAGTGGGACCTAAACACTGTGTGCAGAGAGTTATCTGGGCAGTAAAAGGGAGGGCTTCCTGTCTAATAGGGTGGATATCCACCCAGCAAAAGCCAGTGGTGGGTGTGTGCGTGCATGTGTGCGCGTGCGTTTGGGTGTGTGTGCGTGCGTGTGGGTATGTGTGTGTGTGTGTGCGTGTGTGTGTGTGCGTGCATGTGGGTGTGTGTGTGCGTGCGTGTGGGCGTGTGTGCGCGCGTGTGTGTGTGTGTGCGTGCGTGCGTGTGTGTGTGTGTGCGCGCGTGTGTGC
>JAOYFF010000049.1:1450405-1477579 GCA_025773925.1 Cryptomyrus ogoouensis
AAAAGCTCACGAAGGCTTCAGAAGCTGGAAAAGTGCTGCAGCTGGGGCCATGCACAAATAGCGAGAGATATCGGGGGGGGGGGGCAGTGCTGTCGTCCATTCACACAGCTGTGCTGCTCACTTAACTGTGCTTCACTTCTCCCTGTGCCAAGGGGCTGGGGGGGGGGGACCCCACAGAGCTTGTTGTCACATTCCTGAGGCCCTGAAGCCTGGTGGAAGTGGCTCTGATTATTAAAATCTGTAGATGCTCTGACAGAACACAAAGCCCCTTGTTTGGGGAGTTTAAAGGCCTCTACATTATACTTAATCTCACCTGCTATGCAACAAATGTTTTGAGGAGTGGATGTAATATAGATGTATACTGCAGAGCATCACACTGATATGTACCCTGTCCCCCTACCCTGTGTTTATGAAGATCACACAAACATGGAGACCCGGCGAATCCCTATCACGTCAATTCGGGCTACATCTTCGCCCCCGCCACCAGCGCCAACGACAGCGAGATCTCCAGCGACGCCTTGACGGACGACTCCATGTCCATGACGGACAGCAGCGTGTAAGTGTCTGGCTAGCAGGCTGTGTCGGGCCATGCGATGACATTGTCGTTAGATCATACAACACGTCAGGCTCGCCAAGCTCCGGGGGGGGCAGGGAACAGCAGGTATTATTTTTTCCCCCTTAATTGCCTCCTGGTGTTTCAGCATTAATTAAGGCAAAAACTATTTCTAACCGCAACTTTGTAATGCTTTTGTCTCGTGCCACTTTTGTTTTGCCAAAAAAAAAAGGTGGTTGGAATGTGCTAGAAGAGTCTCGGTTGGCATGTGCTTTGGATGGAGGTCAAAGGTCAATGTATATCTGTGGTTTCTTAGAAGCAGATGTTGAAAGCTTTTTCCGCCTCTTCTGGTTTTTTTCTTTTTCTTTTTAAATACTTCATTGGCGCCCTCTCTGGGTAGCGTTTCACACATCATTGTTTGAAGAGGGTAATGAGACTGAGATGCGACCTCCCCCCCTGGCCGGTCATTGGCCAGCAGCCTCTCAGCGTTATATGTAGGAGTGTGAGAAGGCTCCAGGGCAGGTCGCCGTGCCGGCGAGAAGCCCTGTTTGTTTTTGCGCGGGCCCACCGTTAGAGAGCTCTGCTCTAGAGCACCAGTCAATACTTCCCCAGGCTAACGATGACAAGGCGTGTGATGCCGCTTGCGTTTTTAAGCCCCGTTCGGAAGCGCTCCCCGTTTGTCTTGGGGTATTGAGGGCTTTAACTCCTCCTCATTAGTCTGCCCAAAGCCGCGCGCTCATTTCCGACGAGCTTTTCAGCGCCAGCATACCCGTGCCGGCCTGCTCCGATGTGTTTTCGTTGTACCGCTTTTGATGTAACCGAAACTTTTGAGAATGATAGTCTCTAAACGTAATCCTCTTGATTTATATTTTTAAGGTTTATTTTTCTAGGAGGCCTGTTTTTAGGTTTTTGCACAAACCTGGTGGGGTTTAGTTATTTCTTGGTCCAAGCCGTTGACTTGTCGATAATGTTAGCGATGTTTACTTTGGGCAGGAACTTGTGTTCAGTGGCCTTTGGGGGGTGGGGGCGGCGTTTCTGAGCGCACGTGTTACTGCCTCACTAGCTACGTGGCCATTAGTGTTTTTTCATTTATGATGGATTTTGTTGTTTAGTACTTCTGTCCCTTTTGGAGGGAACTCTGGGAAATCCATTAGATGGAGCCTTTTGAAGTTCTGTGTGAAGTATTACTGAAGAATTTTATATGGGGGTGTTTCTTCTCTCTCTAAAGAGTATGAAAATTACCCCTCATACCTGTTTTTATGACTGAATTGTTTTCCATTGAAGAATATTGGAAAATTGTCACTTGGGCCTTAAGACAGTCTCATTGAGAAACGCTGGCAGCGAATGAAAGGACTCTTAGTCACATGCCGGTTTGATCTCCGCCTACCTGGCCCGGCACAGTGAGCTCATGTGTCAGTGGGCCACTCGCTTCCCGACCTCAGGACAGGTCACCTGGGATTGGAGCACCCCTGGGTCCCTGCCCAACGCCGGCTCCACCCTGACACCCCCAAAGCCCCGCCCCCCCATTTTAAATTTTTTTTGTAAAAACAGCAGTGCCAATTGCAGCAGTGCATACCCGAGTATGGGGAGTGAGGGATAAAGTGCACGGAGGATGAAAGGCTTAACTGAATCGCTTTCAGCCTATTGTTAGGCTTGGGAGCTAAGGGGGATGAGAGGCTGCCAGGGTGCTTTGAAAATGACTTGCACAAGTGAATAGGAAACCCCGTAAAGCAGGCTCTGTGGGGGGGTGTGGTGGGGGGGGGGGGGTTGTTTTTTTTGCCACCACAAAGGGGTGGCCATCTCAGGCCGTGCGGGGGAGGCTAGCATGATTAAACTGCCCGGGGGTGGGTGGTGGGATTAATATTCTGCCACGGGGTGTAGACCTGAGATCGGAGTGGGTTACTCACTTAAAAGTAAATATTTGGCAGTTGAGGGTGTTTGAGATGAGTTGTTAATTATTGTGTGGTTGCCGCCTTGCTGTCCTGGTTTTGCGTGTGGAGTCCTTGCCGTTCTCAGTTTTACCACTTAGTATCTGCACAGTCGCTCCAAAAAACTTAACTTTTTTTTTTTTTTTTTTGGAGAAGCTCCGTGTGCAGCCGGCCATATCTCATCAGCTTCTTGCCCGACGTAAACATCGTTGATCTTGGTTTCGAACGTGCGTGTTCTGTCGAAACTGCACCCCGATGGGGGGGGGGGGGGGGGGGTTTTCCTCCCCAGGGGTCGCCCCTGCCAACCCCATTTTCACATTGCTGAAAAAAAAGAGAAGAGTTTCCTCTTTTGTTGGGGGAACAGTTTGATTAGTATGTCTCTTTAGTGCAGTTAAAAGGCTCGGCACAAATTTGAATCTCGTTTCTAGATAAAGGCGGGGGGGTGTGAGGAGGGGGGGGAGGGGAGAAGGGTTTTTTTTTTTTTTTGGCTTATATCTTATTTATGGATTTACTTGGGCGCAGGGGAGCAGTGCTGCGCCAACTTCAAACATTACCTTATCTTACAAACCAGCCCTTTGATGTTGCCGAGATCAGAGAGGCGCTGCACAGCCGTTGCCAAATGAAGATGGCAGGGAGCGCGCGCGGGTGCGAGATTTCAAAGCGGCAGAGAAACCGCATTTGGGCTAGGTCACACGCTTCCCCTCAAAAAAAAAAAACAGAGGGGGGTGGGGGGCTGAGATAATTGGCCCAACTTAAATGGCAGTGCGCTGGAGTGTAACCTCTGCACTAATGATAACCGTTATAATGATAAATAAGCAATTATTGTTTACTGTCATTGTCACTATTGAGGGGAGTGACTCGGGTTTGGCGAACTTTTAGCAACAGGCCCACATAGGCCAGCTGCGTAAGTGTTTAAAAATAGTCAACCCCCCCCCGCCCCCATGTTAAATACGATCATTATAATGGCGTTAGCCGCTGTGATGTTTAGCTATGTGTGACTTTTAAGGTTCTAATTGAGGGACACTTGAATCCTTCTCTGAGGTGAAGTGTCCCTATATTTGGGGGGGGGGTGTTTGTTTTGGTGTCAGGTTGTCCCCCTTAGCCATTACCGGCACCCCCCTTAGGGAGTCGGGCGGGCAGCGGTGCGGGGGGGGGCAAACCGCGGAAGTGGAGCACGTTGTCCCGCTGACGTGTTCGTGGTAGCGGGGGCCGCAGCCTTTCATCCTGACAGGAAAAGGGGGCGATGGGGGGGGGGGCTCACACACGCAGCGGCAGCGGAAACGACTCTAACAGTCCTGAGACGCTCAGCCGGGGAATTCTGGGAGCTGCTGGGAAGGAGGTCGCTTTTAAACACTTATCAAAGTGTGGTCGTCCCGACGGCTCGGCTGAGGAGGTGCCGCTTCCTGTCGCGCGTGGTCTGCTGTCCGCCTCGGTCCGGAAGCAGGTCGGGACGCCTGTCAAGGGGGAGACGAGGGCCAGCCAGAGGCCCCGTTTAGGGCCCCGAGTTCATCTCTCTGCCCTCCCATCTCTCCCTTCTGTTTGCAGTGTTTTTAACCAGATGAGTTTGTTTGATTCGGTTTTGTTTTTTCGTTTTTCTTCTCCCCTACCCCTGGAACAGAGATGGCATCCCTCCATACAAGATGGGCACCAAGAAGCAGCTGCAGCGAGAGATGCAGCGGAGCGTCAGGATGAACGGCCAGGTCCCGCTGCCCCACTTCCCCGTAAGCGTCGCCTCCGTTCCTCCTGCACGCCAAACTTGTTTTATTTTTCCCTCTATTTTCCATCCTTTTGTTTTGACAGGACGCCGTTCGGTAGTCTTCCTCATTCGCTGACATCCTCTTCATTTTCATATAAAAGAAAGTTGGGATTAGCATCCTGCCCCCCTTCTGGAACACCCCCTCCACCCCCAAGACGGCGAAAAATATTAACCAAAGTTTTTTTTTTTGTGTCATTAATGTTGGCGTCTCTAAAATAAAGAGTAATAACAGCGGGCTAAACATAGAATTTGGAGGGGGGGGGGCGGGGCTCAGGTGGTAAAAATGGGGAGGGGTGTGGGGGCTCCCAAATCAGCCAGGCTCTTCTGGATGGTGCTTTGATCAGAGGATGAATGGAGCCAGCTTGTGTAGAAGTGACAACTTCCAACAGCGCGAAATCCCCCCTCCCACATCCAACACGCCCTCCCCCCGGGTCCATGTGAGCCCGGGTCAGGGAGAATCAGCTGCTCCTGTTACCCAGGCAGGGCGACGGGCATTAAACGCCATGGGGGCTGGGTATCGACATAGTAACCAAAACGGAAGGCGTTAAGCCGCGTGGCCCCCTCCACCGGAAGTGCGACAGTTTTTCTTTTCTTTTTCTTTTTCTTTTTTTGGGGGGGGGCTGCTGGTTGTGGGCTTCCTTTCTCTCCCACCGGTGCCCTTTCTTCCCCACGTTTTTAATGTTTCCCCCCTGATTCGGAGATGGCTTCGTATCCCATGATGCACCGGGCTCCCGGCGGCGGGGGCCGCGCTGCAGCGGGATGTGGCAGCGGCCCGGCGGCTTTCTTCTCCGTCTTCATCGCCTCTACAAAGAGATGAGAGGAACTGGGTTTGGTGAGGGTGGGGGTCAAATCAAAAAAGCAAGAGTGCAAAATGTGGAAGAAATGCACATATAGTCTAAAGGTGGAGGGAAAGGAGATAATGTCCTTCTGAACCTCAGAGGTACCCACTGTGCTTTTGGGAAATAATTTACCTCTTCTTCTGATCTCTTACCATTTGACTCCTCTATCTTTCTGCTCCCCCCCCCCCCCACACACACACATCTCTCCATCTTATTTTCTCTTTTAATTCCCCCCTCTCTCTTTTTTTTTTTTTTTTCCCCTGTCGATATCTGGCTTTTATTCCCAGATTTAAGGCTTCTGTTCCTCCCACCCTGGTGTGTGTTTGATGTTTGACAAGGGCCCTTTGAAGCCTCCTGACTTCAGAGCCGCCGCTGATGGCTTGGTTGTACTACAGAAGGAGCAAGCAGGGGCTCCTCGGAGTGAGACCAACTGCTCATGCCGTTGGCGAGCGGTGCCAGCGGCGGCTGGGCACAGGAGGAGGGGAGGGGGGGTGGTTGGCGCGGGGCTCGGAGTCGCGGGCGCAGGGCGGCAGCGGCAGACCGCTTCCTCTTGACCCTCTCGCCTGGTCCCGCCGTCGCTCTCCATACCGGCCCGACGCCCTTCCCTGCTGGCCCGTACTCAAGCCTGCTCTCCTCTGTCGCCCCGCAGAGGACGCGCCGCCTGCCCAAAGAGATGACCCCCGTGGAGCCCGCTGCATTCGCTGCCGAGCTCATCGCCCGCCTTGAGAGGCTCAAGCGCGAGCAGGAGACCAGGAGCTCACTGGAGGAGCGGCTGCAGCAGATCCAGGAGGTGAGCGTCCCCGAGACCTCGCTCCCTGCAGGGCGGCTCCTCTGTGACATCATCTGTGCCCCTTCGATGGGGAGCGTATGGTCCTATTCTGCCTGTTGTGCTGAATTTGCTGCAGTGCAACATGGGATGCAGAGCAGTCGGTGCTACTGAGTACTTCCAGAACTGCCTCCAGTTTTTTATTTCTGATGTGCATAGGTTTTTGAGCGCTTGCATGCAGTACTGATGTGCGTGAGTATGGATGAAAGTCGCCTTTAAGTTCAAATCACAAGGTGGTGTTCAGTCGCGCTGTTCTCCATCGTGAATGTGAGCTGGTCATATTTCTAGAGGCTTCCGTCACCTGCTTAAACAGCGTTAACGGCACTGACCGCGTGCTCCTGTGTGTCCTCGACGTAGGAGGAGGAGAGGGATGAGGGTGAAGTGCCAAACGGTGCCCCCCACCACCCCAGCCACCCCCTGGGCCTGCTGCCGTCCGGCTCCTGCGAGGAAGACCCCCAGGCCATCCTGGACGAGCACCTCTCCCGGGTCCTAAAGACCCCCGGGTGCCAGTCTCCCGGCATGGCGCGCCATTCCCCGCGCTCCCGCTCTCCGGAACTGCGCCACGGTACCGTCGCCCCCAAGCCGCTGCCACCGGGCCCTGCGGTGGGCTCCGGCGGCCCAGGCTGCGGGCTGGCCAAGGCCTTCCTGGGCCGACAGCCCACAAAGCACGTGCACCATCACTACATCCATCACCACGCCGGCCCCAAGACCAAGGAGCAGATCGAGGCGGAGGCCGCCCAGCGCGTGCAGGGTCTGTGCCCCGCAATCACAGACTACTCCGCTTACCACAAGTGCCGCGGCCACGGCAAGGAGCAGGGGGGGAGCAGTCCAGCCGAATCCAGCCTGGGGTGAGCCTCTGCACCTGCACACTGACCCCCAACACGGGCATCACAGGACCTGCTAGGGACCTGAAATTCTCTAGGACATTTTCCCAGTTTTAGTCTTTTAATTATGGATTCTGTATTTTCCTATGTCTGTCTCCTTTAACTGCACAGATTTTTATATTTGGAATGTTTCAGTCCTGCAATACTCTTGCGCAGCCACAGGTGGCACCGCTAACCAACACATGTCTGTGCCCATCAGGCGCCCCTGTGCGTTCTCCAAGCGGCTGAGCAAGTCTGGCGAGGGGGCAGCCCTGGCCGACGGCGACGGTGGGGGCTGTGGCGGCGCCCCGCCGCAGCTGCCGTCCGACGGTACGGACCGCACGCAGAACGTGTGGCAGTGGATCCTGGAGAGCGAGCGGCAAGTCAAGCACAAGACCCACGGGTGAGCGGGCGAGGACGCGGTGGCCTGGTCCAGAAACACATGCCTTCTGTCCACCTGAATAATTTAGATAAAAATGGACAGAATGTGAAAAAGACGAGTTTCTTATGGCTTGTGTTTTTCAATTGGAATATTTATGTTAGTAAGCTAGTCTTCCATCAGTTCTATAAATCTGAGAGAGGAGAGCTATTTCAGTGCTGATGATGTGTGACTCTGCCTTCACAGCAACCAGGGCCTCAAGAAGGCGTACGGTACGGATTCCTCGAAGACCCCCCCAGGCCGGCCGCACGCCTGGGGTGGGGGCGGGGGCAGTGGTCACCTCCGTGCGCACCACCCAGCTCACCCCTTCGTCCAGGACCCTGCTATGCCCCCGCTGCCTCCTCCGAACACGCTGGCTCAACTCGAGGAGGCCTGTCGTCGTCTGGAGGAGGTCTCTAAGCCGCCCAAGCAGAGGTAAAAGGCCCCCCTTTAACTGTTGGCGTACATCTTCATGATTGTTACACCAATTAACCTCATGCTGGAGGAGGGTCAGCTTGAGTTTGGAGAGGTCTGGTGGACCACCGGAACTGATGGCGGATCTCATCCCCGGTACAATCTGTGGTTTTCTTTCTGTCAGGCATTCAGCGTCGAGCCTTCAGAGAGACCGGAACCATCCGCCACCTTTGCCGAGCTCGAGCTCCCTCGCCTCCTGTCCCGGACCTCAGACAGACGAGTACGTCTCTACCTTTGTTCTCTGTCCGTATCTCTCCTTAGAAAAAGCCATAAAGAGAGATTACGGTTGGCCGTGTTCTTTTCTCTGTGGGGGGGGGGGGGGGAACTTTATGTTGAATAATTTAAGATTTGACATGAGAGAAAGGAATAGGCAGCTGGTCTCGGACGCACCGCAAAGTCCGTCCAACATCAGTTAACAACCTGGACAACCTTAGCTCTGGCTCTTTTGCCTTTGCTTTTCCCTTCTCCCCGCCTTCGGTCCCTCCGTCCTTCCTCTTGGTCTCTTCCGCGGGGCCGCGTTTGAAGCCGGGCCGCGGCCACCTGACTGCCAGGCCCTTTTATTTTTAATTGGCTGACCTTCAGTCTGCCAGCTGTCTCGGGCTCGCAGGCGCTTTCTGAAGTTGCATTACAAAGCCTTGGAAGTGAATGAAGAAGACTAAATTACTTTGGGCCTGCCCTTTGGCGACCTCCACCCCCCCCCCCCCCCCCCCCGCCACCCCCTGCGGCCCCCACCCCCCACCCCCCGCGGACCCGGCTTTGAACGCCCCGCGACGGGCCGCTCCCCCACCCCCCCGTGACACATGGCGCCCCAATCCCACCTTCTGCAGAGACCTGGATTGAGACTACAGGACGCTGGCTGCCCCATAAGCCCCCAGCCCAGCGTTACCCCTCACTCATGTGGCTATTGGGACCAGTTCTTGTGCAGGGTCTAGGCAGGCACCCATCAGCAGGGGGCGCTAATCCCAGCACGAGGTCACACGCCAAAGCCCTGGCTGCCTCCACCAGACCTGGGGATGTTTATTAATAATCTTCTTTCCTTTTTAATTTTCTAATTGTACTTTTCTGTCCTTTCACCTTGCAATGGATGTTCTGAACGCAGCATGGAGTGCGTCACGTTCGGGACGTGCTCATCGGCGAGTTACTTTAGAGAGAAGCGTCCCGTGAATAATAAATGTAAATGTTGCCATCTCTCGTTCCCGCAGAGTGAAAGAGCCAAAGAAGCCAGCTGCTTCCCACAATGCACTGGGCACCGAGCTGGTGGTGACGTACTTCTTCTGCGGAGAGGAGATTCCTTACCGAAGGATGATGAAGACTCACAGTCTGACACTTGGGCACTTCAAGGAGCAGCTCCGCAAAAAAGGGAATTACAGGTAAATACCCCCACCCATACTTGACTTTGATGGCTTCTCTCGCCTTGCTCAGTCATTCCTGGAAAGTGCATTTTAAAAAATGTACTATATGTCTTGTCAATGATTCTTGGTGCTTTTCACAAGCAGAAACGGCGATTTTTGATTTTTAATTCAGAATAAATTCAAGTTCCAACCCCAGCCTTTACTAACTTTGTTTGTGTGTTTGGAGTCGGCGCAGCAGTGGGCGGGCTGGTATTTTCACTGTACAGAAAGGAAAGGGGCCTTTAACAAGAACGATTCAGTGACATCTGGTATTGATTTCCATCGTAACTCACACTTAATAAGCACGGCTTTGAAGCATGGCGCTTTCATTTCCCCGCGATTGGTGGACGCTCGCATTCTTCCACGATTGTATCAGGGATTATCCTGCTGCACGTCTGCACTCATCTGAAGATGCGCGGCTGTAGTTTTCCACGCGCCGGCGACACCTCGTGTGGGTAGTTCCACTGTCTTGACACTAGAGGGCTCACTTCAAATCTGTCACGCGTTCTTTTTTTTGTGAGAACAGGAAATAAGGTGTCTTCATTTCCTTTACATAATGAGTGCAGGCAAGAGTCCCTCCTCCACCCCATTATACTCACTTCAGTGGTATTAGCTCACTGCATGTGGTGCTGTTTGCATTTCCGAAAATACCTCGGATCCCGTGTCTCTTTTCCCATGAGGTCCCAGATTGTGGCCAGTAGTTTGAGTGCAGCTACAGAAAGCATGTAGATGGTCACGCCTCAATCACGTATGTTGCTTTTTTTATTAAAAAAAAGAGAGAAATAGATTTAGAGCTGATGGCTTTAATAGCAGAAAATGTGTGGAGTTGGTTAATTTCAACATGGCAGGAATTCAACAAAGAACAGTACCGGCATGGCTGCCAGATGTTATTGGTGCCAGATGTTGCAAAGAGAAAGCCTTGCCACATAAAACATGTTCGAATGGAAAAGACACCCCCCCCCCCATTTTTTTTTGTCTTTCAATCATATAAGAGTTGTGTTTCTTGTTTGAAGCTTTTGTGGGGGAGGATGTGACATTTTTTTTCCCTGAGAATAAGGTTATAATTATACAGAATATAACTTTTATTTTATTTGGTTTTATTTGCGAAGTCCCACTTGGCTAGCAGTAGAACTTTGTGTTGTTTCTGAGCAGCATTTCATTATTGGGGGGGGGACTGGCTTCGTGATGTAAAGTCTCACGGCTTAATTGGTTTGTCCTGCGCTGCTGATCCATGTGGCGAAATGCATAACCATGGGGCTGCAGGCTGATTCGGATATTTTTGCCCTCCCCCCGCTCCACGGAGCTCAGTCTGATGTGCAGGACCCCCCCAGCCCTGGCCTGGCTACGCCAGGTATCTCACTTGTCTTTGTTTAAGACGAAGAGAAACGGTGGTCTGCCTGCGTTTATGACTCAGTCAACTTTTAGCCATAAAAACGTGGGCCATAGGAATTCCAGCGCACACCACACATCGGAAAAATGAGGCATTTTCCATTACAAAGCTAATCATTAAAACTCCCCTGCTGATCTCCTCCTTTTAAACCAAGGGAAGAAAAATCATTAGTAACTCAGTAGAGTCAAAGACAAAAACGAAGCCCGCCGATCTTTCCTTTTTTTTTCCCCTGGCCCCAGTTATGTGACCTCACGACCTCTAAAAGACCCTCTCTGCCTAAATTACTGCCTTCCTTGAGCCTGCCTGCCCGCACCCCCCCGGGCCTATTTCCAAACTGTCAGACGTGAGGGGGGGTCTGTGGAAAATGCCTCCTCTCCTCCTTCCCGCTCTGTTCTCTGCTGGTGATCGAAGAGTTATGGAGAGAAAACAACCGGTGTGTGTTTGGTGACAGGCAGGCGTGCAGGCTCCTGAAATTCCAGCCTTTGTGAGCGGATACCCTTCAACTGACAGCAGGCACCATTAGAAGCCAGATGTGAGCGGAGAGGCAGAGGGATGGAGATGGCTGTTTAATTGAACGACTCCTTTTTGGACCGAAAGGAATCTTCAGCATGTTGGAAGTGGCAGGGTTGCAGATGGATGATGAAACACGAATTGATAGAAGTCTGTTTTTTTTTTTTTCTTCATCTTTACGTGAATGAGGGTTTTTTTTCTTTTTTCTGAAGGGTGGAAACAGGGTAACCGCTGACCATAGTCTGCATGGATGGCTACTACTGTTTGTTGTGTGATTTTCCTGTGAAGAGAAGCCGTTTGTGAAAGCTTCCCCTTTGTTCAGTAAGGTTATCATCAGCTTCACCCTGTCATCAACCTGGTCTTCATTTTGAATGGTGTTTAATTGCACCTTCGAAGTCGGAAAGGGATGCTGCAGTTGGACAGCTGGCACCAGGGCCTGTGTAGCAGGCGACAGGGAGCGGAGAAGATTTTCCGCTCCTCAGTTAAATCTGGCTTCAAGAGGGAAGAACTGAAGTGTTTTGGGTAATGTTGACGGTGTTTATTTTTAACGTGGCTCTTCTCCTCCATGCACCTCTTCAGGTACTACTTCAAGAAGGCCAGTGACGAGTTTGAGTGCGGGGCAGTGTTTGAGGAGGTATGGGACGACGGGGCTGTCCTACCCATGTACGAAGGCAAGATCCTGGGCAAGGTGGAGCGAGTGGAATGAGGACCAGCGGATGCAGAATGAGGGACTCTGTCAGAAACCTTGCCAGGGGAGAACTGAGCTTCCAACCTCCTGAAGGTGCCACATTTTTATTTTTATTTTTTTTAATTTTAAGCTAAACAGAGTTAATATATCCAATGGGCAGCAGGCATGTAACGCTGTTGAAGGAACTTGAGCCAATGAAGTACCATAGATGCAGGAGCAAGGAGAACCCAGCAGATGACTTTTAAAACCGACCAGCCTTAGTAAAACAAGGGAATCTGATCATGTTGGGAGGGGGGACCTTGAGGACCACTTCACAAGGAGAGCACAGGAAGGAAGCACTACAAGCGTAACCACTGTCTGAAGATGTGCAAGACTGTTCTGACCAATAGACTGCAGTGCACCGAGATATGGCTAACTGGAGGACTGGCACGGAACCCGCGACGGACTGGCACGGAACCCAGCGCTGTGCCACTGCTCTCCTTGTGCTTTTTATTATGTTCCTAGTGTTCATACGTCTGCACATACATACGTGCATTTATGTATATATACATGTATTATATAATGATGCTTTTGTCATGATTAAAGTTTTATAAATATTTATTGAACTGTCATTACCCTCCTGCCCCATGTCCAGAAGATGGACAAGCTGCTTTTGATGACTGGGAGAAAACAAGGGTGATTTTTAAACTGTTGGAAATGTAACCCCCCCCCCCCCCAAACCAGGAAGGCCAATCATAAATCTGCTTCCTCAGATCCAGACATGTATCGCCCTTGGAGGCCGCTGCTGATTGGTGCATTTTTGTTGTCAGGTGATTGGAGTATCCAGTACAGGCTCTATCTTTGTGGATATGGCCAGTGCCTTTTCAGGGGGGCCAGGTGTGGCTGCAGGGAAGAAGGGGGTGTAAAAATGAAAAGAAGATTAAAAAAAAAAAAACTATTAGGACATAATGAGGAGAGACTTGGAGCACGTCAGATCATGTATTAGAGACCAAGTACATCTATAGCAAATCTTGCTAATGTCGGTTTTATTTGTCAGTCATCTTTACATCCTAAATGTTTGAGTCACTCTGCAGTTTAATGAATGAATTTGTATGTTGTAGTGTATTATCTGGACACAGAGCACCTGTATATATTGTACTTATGCATTATAAACAATAGAGAATACACTATTGCTAGTGTTTTATTAGTACAGCAACTGTGCCTACATGGAGTCTGTACCGTGTGTTGCCCTGATTCAGGGTCTAATATTCCCTCAGTTTTCAGAAGGGTTTTATGTTGAAAAGATATTTTTATGCTTTTAATATCTTGTAATCTTTTTTTTTTTTTCCCTCAACCATGACATTTTTTTTTCTTCTATCTAAACTGTAAATTATGCATTATATAAAGAGTTTCATTTAAAGATTCCTTGGTACTATAATTATTGTAATTATTAAGAGATGTAGCCTTTATTAAAATTTTATATTTTTCAAATGAAAGTCCTGCGTGTGGTGTGGTGTTGAATGGGGCGTCCTGGTGACCGCTGGCGTGACTTTCGGCGACGGGAAGCGGGCTGAGGGGGTGTCTGGCGTGCGGGAACGCCGTGATCGCCCCCCACCTGGGAACCCCCCGCTCACTGTTTTTGCTTTTGCAGCACAACGGCTAACCTGCCTGGGGGGCTCGGCCTGCCTGTGGGGCTCGGCCTGCCTGTGGGGCTCGGCCTGCCTGTGGGGCTCGGCCTGACTGTGGGGCTCGGCCTGCCTGTGGGGCTCGGCCTGACTGTGGGGCTCGGCCTGACTGTGGGGCTCGGCCTGACTGTGGGGCTCGGCCTGCCTGTGGGGCTCGGCCTGCCCCAGCATGTCCTCCAGCTTCGCCGAACTGCCAGGCCAGAAGGCGGCAGTAAGAGTGTGGATGTGCCTGTATGTTCTGGTAGGTGATGAACGGCCGTGTCGTTTGTGGAGAGGAAGGCCTGGCTAAGGCTCTCCTAGTCCTTTGGATGTTTACCTTGATGGTGGTTCAGATGGCAAGGTTGTTGGCTTGGTGTTGGTTAAATGGGGCCATTTCATCCTGATTTAAAAATAGTAGAGCTTTCAGTGCCCCTCCTTTTCACCCCCCCTCCCCCCCACACACACCTGTCAATCACAGGTGAGACCCTTAGGAAGCTGTCTCATCTGTGCTGGAGCCCCTGAGTTGATTTTTTTCCCAGGTTTCCGGCACCATCCTGATGTTCTCCTGTCCTCCTGCTGCCAATCGCCTGGGTCTTGCTCAGTCCTCACTTCAGCCATCTGCCTTGTCCTGCTTGAACGTTATCCTTGTGGTTTATAAGCACTTGATGATGCCTGACTCTCTTTTCATAGCATACAATGGCTGTATATCCATCCATCTTCTGACCGCTCTTCCCGGTCAGGGTCGTGGGGTGGCCTGGAGTCAATCTTGGATTTACCTAAATTAGCAGGTGAAAGGAGGGAAAACAGTGATTCGATTGAATTTCGGTGTACAGGGATCCTTTTTTTCTGCCAGAATGTTTATCTGGTTATACTTGACCTTCCTCATTCCTTTTGTTCCCATTTTTTCAATTTGAAACCCCCCCCCCCCCCCCCACTTATTTTAATCTAAAAATATTGCTTTTGATTCAGTCTTCATATTTCTGGGCTCTGTCTCATCCCTTATCACTGCTGTCTGTTCTGTCACCCCTTTCTCTGTAAGGGTGCGAAGAGCCGCTTCACAGGCCCGCATGGCTTTTCTCAGCTGGGCTTCTGCCTCAGCGGTTTTCATTTCATTCCGGCACTATGCGCTTGTTATTGCCATTAAAGTCCCGTGTCTTTGCGGGACATCCTGAATAAGGGCATCTGGTCATTGATCTTAGGGGGGGGGGGGAAGAGGCGGGTGTCTTTGTGTACATGGAAGACTGTGTTGGCATTTATTTGGATGTTTTAATCTGGAAAATGATTTCCTCGATGGGTTGGTGTCCCATCCCTGGTTATTTCCTTCCTTGCCCCTGCAGCTTCCGGGATCGGCTCCGGACCCCCTGCAACCCTGCATAAGACAAGCAGGTAGAGAGGATGGATGGATGGATGGATGGATGGAGGAAGTCCATCAGGTTTCATTTGGGTCTTCTTCTCTCCCGGCCGTTGGGTTATGTCACATCGGCATGCGTGTGACAGCTGTCATTTGTTCTCTAGTGACTTTTTACAAACAGACACGGTGCTGCCTGTGTGGCTCAGCTGAGCTGAATCTGGGTTGAGTCGGGGGGGGGGGGGCGTTTTGGGCCCCCAGGCCCGGCCCACTCGGCTAATTGGCAGATTGGGCCGCACGGGAAACCTGCCTTCCTCAGACAATACCAGTGAATAATGAAGTGCCCCCGGACCCTGACGGGAAATCTCAGGAATATTTGTTTCAATTATCTGGCTTTAATTTGCTCCTTCGTTGAGAATTAATAAATGCAGCATTAATTTAGCCACCAGAGCCCTGCTGCGTTTGCGAGTGAGCGGGGGAGGGGGGGGGGGGGTTCAGTTAGGCATGGCGGCGCTTCTTACCCGCAAGCCTGCGCCGGCGGTGAATGCAAGTCGTTTCTGAAGTTGCGAGGACTTGCGAGGACGACCCACGTGCCTGATGGTGCCTTTGGTCCAAACGGGGGCCGTGCTGACTGCTGCCCCAACAGCTCCCATTCCTGTTTGTTTCTATAACCTCTTTAGGTATTCTGATGCAACTCAATGAAGCAATGAGAAAAAAAATACTAAGAAACACAGTTACACAGTTAGCAACCAGATCCCTGCCGTTACCCTAGAGAGACGTGTCCCACCCTAGACAAGCCTTCCCCGTAAGATCTGGAATCTTTGATTACCCCACATTCAGCAATTCGGGCGGGGCGTAGAAGCCAATAGACAATTTCTACGTGTAGTTAAGATTCTTTTCATTTTTTTGCTCCTCTCTGCGAGAAGGAACCAAGTAGAGGACATGGCGTCGCTGTCGGCTCCCCCCCCCCCTCGCTAAATAGGACGCCGACTGTCCCATTCATTTCTCTGTGTGCTGTAGTAATTGGCATTTAACATGGCTCCGGCCCTCGTAAACACGCCTGCGAGAGACTGTTAGCGCTGGACAGGCCATTAGCTCGCATGGCAGACCGGCCTCATTGTCCCAGCCCTCCCTTTGTAGACCTACGGCAGGGTTTTAAATCGCCTTTTCATATGCCCCCCCCCCCATCCAAATGTATTTAATTGCCAGGTAAAATAATTTTTTGACAATGCCTTTAATTATTTGATTGTGTGGTGCCCGGAGAGCAAGGCAAAAAAAAAAAAAAAACGAGAAGGAATGGAGGGAAGAGGGGGAGCAGGAGGAGAAAGAAAGAGGGAAAGGGAAGCAGAGGTTGTTGCCAGAATACACATCAAAGCTGTGCCTTGATGTTGATGTTGAATGGGCATTAATGGTTTCTGAAGGCAAGAGATTGCATGAAAAAAGAGAGAGAGAAAGAAAAAATTAAACCCTCCCTTAGAATCCCGCCAGCGATTGCAGCGAATGCATAAACACTGGGGTCCTCTGCCAGAGAAAAGGAGCGACGGGGAGGGGGGGGAGGGGGGCTGAATGAGAATTAGTTCAAAGGGAACTTGGAGTTTTCATGCAAAGTTTAGGGTTTAGCACGGGCCCGGCCGCTGGCGGAGCGCCCCCCCCGTCCTTTAAGACGAGCTTTTTGTTTACGGAAAACAGTCGTCACCGGGAACGTTGCTGGGGGGCGAAACCTGGGGAGAAAAGGGGGCCGCATCCTGATTTCTTGAACGAACTCCTCTGGAATTCTGGTAAGAGAGCGGATCTTTGGGATGATGCATCTGGGCATCACCTTCGCTGCACACATCCTGCCAAAAAAGCTCGTTAGGGGCCAGATTTTTTCCTCCAGTGCTTTTTTTTGGTTAATTATGGTAAATGGTATGACCAAGGGGGTCTGAGCTGGTCCTGCTCCACACCAGAATCTGATGATTTTTTTGTCATGCCCCCCAGTGCATATGCCACCTGTCTGTATTCACATTCGTGATGGTTAAAGAGCATTTTCACACTTCTCTTTACGGAATCACAATCAGTAAGACCTTTATTGGCTAAGTATATTAATATACAACAGATTTGTCTTGGTGGGCGTCCACGATATAATATAAGACATGCGATACTATTTCAGTGTAATTTGCAAGTATTTACACATGAAATTTAACACACACCTTTTACACTGGACTGTCTACCGACAGTCTGACGCAGCATGAGATGGAATGAAGATGGAATATAGGCAAACAGGGCTGACGCCAGAAAGTGAAGCTCCTTTTCTTCATCCTTCAGCTGAACTCTACGGTCCATAAAATTTGTTACGGCATTAGTGCCTATTTCAGAGTAAATACGGTAAGGCTAATAAGGCTTCGAAATCCACGGTGGCTGGGATTCCTGTGTGCTGTCAGTCGTGCCTGTTTTAACCCAATGGGAACCGTTGGAGTAGCCAGTGGGAAGTGAGCTAAACAGGCCGGTGATGATGTCGCCCGCTGTGGGCTCCGGTCTGCCGTCAGTGCCGAGACCTCCACCTACCAACTGGCAAATAAACACACATAAATGACAAGGGTCGGAACAAAGAGCGTCGTCTTTTTACGAGCAGACTAAAAATAGAAAATATATTAATAAAAAAGGAGAAATTAATTTGGTTGCGTCAAAAAAACAAAAATAAAAAAGCCTGCCAGTGAGAATTCAGCAAACCGAGTCCCCATCGTTAATCAATTTGTTATCTCTCGAGGCTGCTCTTGTGAAGTTAAGCGAAAATGAAGACTGAATGAAAAGCTGTTTATGTTAATCTTGGGGTAACGAGCCGAAAGGCCAGGTGTGGTAAGCGAGCCTCCTGAACAGCCGCATGAAGCATGCGGCATTAGAGTGTGTCCGCGCCTCTGATTTTCTAAATCTAGTTTTATGTTTCATTTTGTTTGTGGTGGGAGCTCAGCTCTGGCATGTGACCGTCTCCAGCTGGGGGGTTTAACGCCAGAGTACCTCTGAACCCTATCCAAAGCCGCTGTAATCTACCGCGGGACGGCGTGCCAATCTTGCCTACCTTCCGTTTCGGTTGTAACCTATGACCATGGGGGGGTGATCAGAGGGGCTTAGCGCCGTGTCGCTCGAAGTATGCAGGAGCGCATGGCTACCTGTGCCGGAGAGGAGAGCCAGAACTGAATCCACGGGACACGGGACAGATGCAGATGCAAAGCTTTGTAAGGGTCCTGCGTGGTCACCCCTAGCAGCTTCTCTGCAGGTATTTTCCTTCCAGATCCTGGGAACAAAAATAAAATCTGGGAAAGTGAAACACATGTGTGATATGAGCAAACATCCATCCATCTTCCAGGCACATTTCCGGGGAGGGGGTCAGAAGTAGAGAGAACAAGGCCGGGGAACTGCGGGAGCAGAGTGGGAGGGGACGCAAACCCCACCCACGCTGAGCAGGGGCCGCGTTCGCGCCCCTCACTCCTGGAAGAGGCGATAGCGCCACGCGCTGTGCCTCACTATAGTCAAGCATTCTTTTTAAAGATCGTAGCCTTGTAAAGCGTTGTTTGCATGTTACTGCAATATTTAAAAATGTGGCAGGGTGTATAACCCATGAGGAGGTTTGGACGCCCCCATACTAAGGTCCCATTGGGTTGGATCACCAACCCACCTGTGTGGCATACCACACACCCCAAAGAAGGCCTGTCTTTATTCGTAAACACTGATTTATATAACTTGTTGCCCCCCACCCCCCCTTAATTGCACTGTGCAATTAACCCCCCACCACCAGTTTCATATGCTGTTTTAAATGGGCCTTTAGGCTAACCACTGTAAACGTTGTGAAGGATTTCATGCACCGGACCTGTATTTAGGGGGGGCAAGTCTTACATGCAGCAAAGACCCCAGGTTTCCAGAAACAGAGATGGAATGTCGACTGCATGGGGTCCCGTCCTGCATTCCCACATCGCTGTGGAAACAGCCTCCTTGCTTCTCCATTACGACCTCTGTAGATCCAGGGCTCCACCTTGCACTCTATTCTGCCTGCTTTCTAAGTTTGCTCTCCAACCTTCACTCCTGTAACACATTATTCATCGTGTTAGATTTCAATAACACAGTGAACAGTGGTGGCCTAATGCTTAGGGAAGGTTGATTGGAAGGTTGCTGGTTCAAATCCCCGACCAGCAAGGTATTCCTGAGTAAAGTACTGCCCCCCAGGTGTTAAATAATGGCTGCCCCCTGCTATGTTAGACGTGGACTAAATGCAGAGGACACATTTCATTTTTGTGTGCTGTGGTGTGTCAACGATGACAATTAATCACTTTCATATCACAAATGATCTTTAAAATGATCATTTTTTCCTGGTCTTCAATGCTGAGCTTTTGTATGGATAGCAAACAAATTTTCTTTTAAGGAACAGGAATAAAGTTCTCATTGTTTGGTTAAAGGATATGCTATATTAAATGTTATCAGTCAGCCCTGGTGAGGGCGGGGTGCTGTGTATTTAATGTGAAATTAGCACCATTTTCACCCTGGACAAGGTAGGATTTTTCTCCAGATTAGTAACTTAAGCCTCCAGTACGGGGAAACTCAACTTGTGGCCTGCAGATTTTCTACATGCAAGTTTACCAGTTAATTAGTTAGGTAGTTTGTTTGTTAATTGACTGTTATTAATAGTGACGCTAAATACTTCAAGGAGAGCTGTAAGTCGTTCTGTTGAGCACCTGAGTAGCATGAGGCTAGACTGCTCACTCCGGTCCTTTAAATTCCGAGAGTCTGCATATCGACCCCTAGTGGCTGACGCGTGTGCAGCAGGAGCGGCGACAGGGCAGGGCTCTGTACCAGGGCGGCGTCACATGGTTCTGCACGGCAGGGGCTTGCGGAGGGGGTTAGCGACGGACGCTAACTCCACGTGTGGAACCCAAGCGGACAGGCAAACCTCCCACCTCCGCCTCATCAGGGCCCAGGTCCACCTCCATGGCACAAGCAACTGGGGGCCCGCATCTCGACACAGACGACCGCACCATTTCCACTGAAAAAAAATATGATATAGCATCCTGCATACCTCAGTGCCACAGAGCTGATTCCCCAGGCGGCGTTTAGGGCTGCGGTCAGGCCACCCCGGGTTGGAACGCTTCCAGGCGCCGCCGGAATAAATGGACCGACGCCACATGACCGGTCACATGACCTGCTCTCCTTGTTCTTTCTGTAAGAGTCCACATTAAAGGGCAGGTCCCTCAGTTGCCGATGCAGGCTCTGCCTTCACAGACATAACACGACCTTTAAGCTCATCGCTCTTCTCTCCACTTTCTCGTCCATTTTCAACCACGGCAGTTTATGGGATTATGGGACTGTAGTTCTCAATGTCCCCCCGCCCCGTTGGCAGGTTTTGTGTGGGATGAAGAAATTACTCCCTGGCCGTTTGAGTCTTTGAATCTGTATGGTTGCAGGTTCAGGGAAACAAAACCGAAACCCTTACTCAAATCTGTTCGATTCATACATTTGTGGTGGTTCTCTTGTATAAAGAGGCAGGGGCTGTAGGTCGGGGTGAAAGAACCTCTCAAAGAAGCTACAAGACACTGTCTCCTCTAGCATTATGGGAAGAGCAGAGTACTAAGCAGGTCAGAATGTGCTTGAAGGGTAATGCTCTCATGAGGACACTGATTCATCTGCTATCCCAGCATGCCTTGCGGGAGCCCTCTGCCTCTGTCACCAATACAAGACGGTCAGCCCCGGTTTTACAGTGAATTGTTTTACCCTTAGGAATCACCAACGCCTCGCAGATCTAACAGGAATATGAGCTAATGACACCAAAGCAGCAAATAGAAATAAACTGTTCGGGGCAGATAACAGCCAGTCCGAGTGGCAGTTACTGGGGCATTACGCCGCCAACGGCACAGGTTTTTGGGAACAGCCGAGACAGGGTATAGCTCATGGACCGTGGAATGTATCTGAATGGGGGGAGGGGATATGAAGTCATGTCTGCTTGTCTGTCTGTTTTTGAGAAACTCAGATATAACGTTTTGTTTTAAAAAAAGATAGAATTCAGGCTTCTTTTAATGAAATTTTGGATTAAATGATTCGTAGGTCATTTTTTCATGAACAGTCATCACTGTATCCTTGCTCCAAAAGTTATACAGCCATGGGCACTGGTGCCTCCCCTGCCAGTTTCACGGACCATGGCATAGGTCATAGATCACACATCTCCACTTTCTCCGTTATTTGCTCGCTACACGCTTGATCACGTTGATGGTGGCTTTCATTCTCATGGGCCTTTTACACAGAGACTCCAAGACTGAACGCAAAAAATAACAAAAACACTTCATACTGCACATATAATACAGGAGAGAGACTACGTCTTGCAACAGGCCGGCTGAGAGCTATTCCACTTAAGAAGTTAATTAACGTCAAAAGCACTGCACCGATACGGAGCCCTGGACTAAGCCAGCTTGGGGTGCAAACAGTGACTGTCAACTTCCTGGAGCGACAGGGGGGACGTGAGGACAGCGAGGCCACAGGCAAGGGGAGGTTGGCCCCAGCAGGAATGCTGGTGCAGAATTTGCGACCGCAGCAATGCGTACCCCGGCCGTGGGACTGAAGGGCATTGTCTCCCGTGTTTATCTGTCGCATCCGACGCAGCACTTAGTTGTGGCGCCCTGTTAGTGCCAAGAGCAGCCATTGTGAGGAAACCTTCCTAGAATTGCAGCCTGCAGTCCCTCTTGTCTTCATGTCGCCAGTCTTCCCCTTTTTTTCTTTCCACACGGGGGCAATTAAGGCAGTATCCCAAGGCCGCGATTTTCCCGATTTTCGCTCTCTGCTCATACCTTTGCGTCTCTCTTGCTCGCAGGCATTTCTCTGACGAAGGCTTTGCAGGCAACAGAGACTGCAGGGAGGGGTCGTGTGAGTGGGGGGCTGGGGGGTGTGCGTGGCCGGCCGGGGTTGGGGGGGGGGGGGGGGGCTGGAGCCGATCTCCTCCCTCGTCTTTGGCCCATGGGGCGAGAAGAATGTGAAAAGAAGAAGGGGGGTTGGTGGTTACTCACGGTCGCTGCAGAACGAGCCCCCGTAGGACGTCATGGTACAGTCGCAGGAGAAGCCCTCCCATTGTTGCAGACACACGCCCTGATTGTAACAGGAATCCTCCGTACAGGTAGTACTGGGGCCTAATGGGAGGGGGGTGGGGACAGGTACAGTACTCATTACATCATCGGCATCAGTGCGATTCAGGTCCACTGCAGCTGAATCGGGACGCGCTCTCCGGCCCGGGAGGTGAGCCCTGATTTGTGTCTGCTGTCACACTCATGTGCCAATTCGAAAATCCAGGCCATATGTGCAGCACTTCATTGAATTATTTAATAAATGGCAAAATAACGCAGGGATGATCTGCAGGCTCATTTCCAGGTGACTTCCATCTGAGACAAAGCGCAGGCTATTATGTTTGTGCGGAATAACTGATCCGTACAGAATTACCGGCGCAACCTCCAAAAATGTTAACAAGGGGGAGGGGGAATTTAATCAACATGGCGGCCCTTTTTTTCTGTCCCCTCCTGAAATTGCCACTTCAGCCCAATACCTGAAGCGGCGACTCACTGAGCCTTTCCCCCACATCGGAGGCAGCAAGCTCCTGATTGGCTGATAGCCGTTCTTCAGGCTAGTTGTCAAAGGGACAACAAAGGCAATCAACTCCTGATTGGCTGTTAGCCTTTCCCCAAGCTAGCTGTCATGGCGACAGCAAAGGTAATGAACACCTGATTGGCTATGAGCCTTTCCCTAGGCTAGCTGTCACGGGGAGCCAGGAAGGTGGCCAACTCCAGACTGGCTGTTATCACCAAACTTGTGCGAAATTAAAGGTGTGTGCTTATTAACTGTGCTGGCGTTTAATTTGGTCTTTCATCTTTTCCCGTTAGCTTGCCTGAAACCAATCAGCCGCGAATCAATACAAGCTTATTTCGTGCGGTAGAGGGCAAATCTGGAAAACTGGAAGCAAGTCACCACAGAATGATTTACAATGATTTATGGTTCGTTTTCCTACAACTTAGAAAGTGGTACTCCTCGAACACACTTGCGTTTAAGATGACAAACATAATGTTATGTGGTAAGTAAAAGTGACTTGATCGTAGGTGACAGACCCCAGCTGTGAACAGTCGTGGTGTCAGGACTGAGACTGGGGTCTGTCAGTACCCCAGCCAGGCCCTGACACAACCCCTGTGTTTCCTTCCCAATCCGGTCCTCGGGGACGCACAGGCGGTCTACATTTTTGCTCCCTCTTAGCTCTCTGGGAGGGAGCAAAAACGTGGACCGCCGCATTCGTGATCTTGAGAAACACCCCTGAACATGTGACAGTCATGTGACAGTCATGTGACAGTCATGTGAGGCGTGAGAGACCCACCGTCGCAGCCCCGCTCCACCTGCCCCACCCTGTGGAGAGCGTCTGCTATCAGGTCCGGCAGTCTCCCATTGAGGTCCACGGAGGCCAGACAGCCCTGGTACCCGTCCCGGGACGCGATCAGCTTGGGCAGGCTGTTGTACATGCTTCTGGCGACACCCCCGATGTACAGCTCTCCTGGAAAACATAAAGAGTAACTGGAATTGCTAGCTTTTGCATATCCCATCATGCTCTGCTTTTACAGACGCGCGCGCACACAGGTCAGAGTGAGAAACCGTGGATCCAAGTGGAGGGCCAGCTGTCCATCCGACACCCCCTGAAACATTTCTTGGGAGGTTAAAGACCTTGCTCAAGGGCACAACAGAGATGCGGATACTGTATCAAGTGTGGGATTCAAACCAGTGACCTTCTGATCACAGACAGAGGCCAAACACAGTCACACACTGACCACATACAGAGGCAAAGTATAGGGATAACAATAAAGCAGATATTGATAACTCTCTTTCCTTCATTCAGCTAAATGGCATAATTCATCATCCATCCATCCATCCATCCACCACATCTCCAGTACATGGTCAGGGTGCTCTTGAAGCCTGTTCCGGGAAGCAGAGGGCACAATTCTGAGGGCATCCTGCACAAAATGCCAATCTATCCCAGGGTACAAACTGGCACAATCAATCACACACTCTGGGAAAATTAGTCATGCTGACACATTGTGGCTTTAATCCTTTTTCCATTTCATTCTTTAAAATTAAAAGTGTTTCGTACATTTACTGACTAATTCTGCACTTTGACAGGGAAAAAAAGTGATGGAGTTTATAATTAATATTATTAACAGAACTAATTCTGCTTCTGCAGCTTAATGCAGTGCGGACTCCCCGTCGGAGGCCTTCATAAAGCCTGGCACCCCCCCCCCCGGATCAATAACCAAGCAAATCAATAGCAGAGACACAAACAGTGGCTGGGAACCCTGCACTGCTCATTAACACAGTACGGAACAACGTGTGTAAGCAAAAGAGAGGATGATACGTCCTTTTCCTTTTAAATCCTCATTAAATAAGACAAAAAGGGCGGCCGCTCTTCTCTCCCTGTCCTGCTCTTAGACATACTCCGGAAAGGTAGAAAGTTTTCACAATCAAACGAGGCTATTTAGCGGACACTGGTCTTACTTCTAGGATCGATTTCCTGCCGTGAATATGGCCAAAGGACTGAAGGAATCACTTTGCATCGTTATGAGGAGTTTATCATAAACAGCTGTCAGTTACTTGTATTATTATCATTAGGTTCCATTGAGTGGGTTTCAGCACCTGGTGACCATACAGACTTAGCTCTCCCGGAAAGTTCTATCTTCTGTCTAGTTTTCAGGGCTTCCAAATTGCAGAATGCGCCACACACAATGCATGCTGGTATTGGGAAGAGTGCGGAAAGGTTGCAGTGCAACCTGGGATTTAAGGAAATGGCTTCAACTAAAAATAATAGCGTAATATTCTGATGTCAGCAAGCATCAATCAGAAGGCAATAAGTGGGAAAATGTTTGCACACCCTTGGCATTAGACGATTTTCTCTTTCATGTTAAAGAACGCCTCCGGTTAGCCAATTTAATTGTTAGTATTCTTTCCCAGAATGCTTTGTTGTTACTCGATAATTGTTTTCTTCTAAAAGAAGGTGAGAAACACACCTTGGTGTGCTGAGGCTATTTGTGCCGATTCGCAGTATGGACTGCACGTGGCGGTAGGTGAGGGGGGTATTACTCAGCAGGCTGCCCCGACCCCGCGCTGTGGAACGTTGCCTGACTGCACAGGTCATTAAAGGACAGGGAGGCCCACGCTGCTCCTCCCAGCTATCATGTGTGGAGGTCTGACAAATTTCACTTGATTAGCAGATCCTCTTATCCAAAGTGACGTCACAAAACAGGGCTTGACATTACCAGGAGTAATTTGAGATGAAAGAGACAAGTAGACATTTAAGTAAAGACAAATATCGCGATCGGTAACCTGAGACACGTAGACATTTAAGTAAAGACAAATATCGCGATCGGTAATCTGAGACACGTAGACATTTAAGTAAAGACACATATCGCGATCGGTAATCTGAGACACGTAGACATTTAAGTAAAGAGACATATCGCAATCAGTAATCTCAGCCACAAGGCGATCCACACAAACAGAATCCAATATGCTAAAGTTCAAAGGCGTTTAAAATAAACAGATACCCACAAATCACAAGGTTAGTAGGTCCAAGCACCTGAACCCTTTTTAAACGAAGGTATGACTGTGTTCCAAAGCAAACTCTGTCATCCCTGTCATAGCTGCAGCTCTGCAGCCTTAGTGGACATGCATTTTATCGCATGACATTGTTATATCTACCACTGCCTGACATATGGATTTCATTCTAATCTAGCTTTGTACCAAGACTGAAATAAAAAATACATGTCGGATAATTAAAACAGGGAAACCATCCATCTTCCAGCAGCTTATGCAGGATGGGGTCGCGATGGGGCCTGGAGCCAATGCCAGGCAGCGCTGGATGCAGGCCAGGGGAGAATAAAGCACCCCCATTATGTGTCTCCCACCGATTCAGTCAGAAGCCAAACCACACGGCATCGCCGAGCAGGACCGAAGGTGGCGGTGCCCGGGCACCAGCAGCTGCACACGCACTGCGTGTGTAAAACCAGCCTCACCCGCGTGTGGCTCAGACGAAAGGGCCTGCTGTGTGGGAGACATGAACATTAAAGGACCCCTCATCACTAATTCATACACATATTGTACCAGGAAGATAGAAGGAAGATGGAGGGATAAGGCAATAAAGGAATAAATAAACAACACACATACACATTTGTACTGCTATCTTTGTGGGGACAAGGGCATAACCCTAATAACCCCAAAACTGACGACCGTAACCCCAAGTAAAATAAACAAAACACAAGACTTCACAAGGCATTTTTATAAAATTGAGTTTCCCCTTGTGGGGACTGAAAAAAAGGGGGGTGCCACATCATTATAGTAACAGGTTTTTAATCACATTGTAGCAACATTTGGTTCCCACAATGTAATGTATACCTGACACACACACAGACGCGCGCACACACACACACACACACACACACACAAAGGACTAGTCACCTGGAAGAATCACATAAGATTTGAATGCTTAAAACAAAAACCATAATAGTTTTTCTTTAAAATAATATCTAAACTCTGACTATCATCAGTCAGTGTTTTGCTGGATAATTTATTCATATTTTGCTTCGTTATAAAGGTGCGTGTTCATCGTGCTTCACTGAGATGTGAGCGACCCCGAGATACGGAGGGAGACAAGTGTGTCTTTTGATGGAAAAAAAAGGAGGAAATATTTTACTGCTGGTAACAAATTACTGTATGACATCAAAAGGTGTCATAAGCTGTAAGAGGAGTTTGCTCAGACGAGGCTGACTGCAGGTTTCACACTCAACCGAAAATAAAAATAATTGAATTCACACACGTACTTGCTTCATTACAAAAACATTGTAATATGAGGTAATTCTTTAAAAAAAAAAACTCGATTTAGAAAACATATACAAAACACATTAAGTTTCCACATTATGTGGCCAAAAGAGTAATGAAATTAAGACATAGTGGTGGTTCTGCTGTTATAAATTCTCAGTTACAAACCAGAGACCTACGGTACGAATAACCTTGAGGTCTCACTAGTGCTACAACACATTTATATGAGGGTGTTTTTTTTAACCTGGGCAGGTGGCACCGTCTCCCTCACGCCCCCGAAGATCTCCTGTATAATTATCAGGCCTGACGTCCTACCAGATACACCAGCCTTTCTTTGCTCAGCACCTTGTTGTTGTACAAATATCTTGAATGGGATATTTACACTTCTTGGTGCAATATGACTCTGTTATATAAAGGAATAAAACTGCTACTTTTTTCTCCACATTAAATATTATTAAACACAACAGATCAACACCATTCAGGAAGAGTTGGAGCTCTTTGGAGGTGATGTGGTGGGCCGCACTGTGGCCTCACACCTACAAAGCACTGGCTCCGTGTGCATGGCGTGTGCGTGACGTGTGCTTGGCATGTGCATTTTCTACCCACGTGTGGATATCTTCCAGCAGTTGACCAATATGCAGTAAATTGGTGTCTCTGAATCACCCTTTCTGTGCGAATGTGTCCCTCATAATGGACTGGCATC
>JAOYFF010000049.1:1477679-1508709 GCA_025773925.1 Cryptomyrus ogoouensis
ATGGACTGGCATCCCGTCCAGGGCGTCCCCTACCTTCTACCCCGCGATGGACTGGCATCACGTCCAGGGCGTCCCCTACCTTCTCCACCAGTGGCTTTTGTTACAAATTGTAAATACATGTTATTCTGTCTTAATGATGTCATGATGTGTCACAAGACACCCATGTAAACAGCCTTGGGGCGACTATATCGAAAACCAACCAAATAACTACATAAATAAACAAGTAAACATTCAACGAACCAACCAACCAAACGAACAAACAGATGAATGAATTAATTAATGGTGTGGCACCATAAATCATAAATCAATAAAACCATACTTCACTATTGTCTTTACTCTGGTTTAATCTGACTACCGTAATGTCATATTTAACCTCCACTATGGATCATTTCTATGACTTTAACACCCATACATCCATACATCCATCATTTAACTGAACCATTTATCAGTGTGGGATCCTGGTGAGCCTAGAGCGTATTCCAAGAAGCACAGAGGACATCCCGGTAGAGATTCCAACCCATCAAAAAAGATTTTCAAATAAAGTTGTTGACACAGTTTGACTCCCATTCAATGACAGTAGGTGAAGTGGTGAGCATTTCAAACGGGAGCATTATTTAGTATTCCGGGAGTCTGAGCGGCTGAGTTTGTTGTCCGTGAAGAGCAGGTTTACAGGGAGCTTACTGCTCTGCCTGAGAGGGGAGCCTCAGCAATTTCAATGTCACCTCATTGTCAGGTCGGGCAATGGGTCTGTAACAAAGCGGTGTGACACCTCCGGCTGCCAGCGCTGCGGAGCGCCTCCGGGGCTCGCGTCCCGAGGCACCGACCCACAAACCCGCCTTACCACGCATTTTCTGATCTTCCCCAAATGTAATGCAATCTGCAACAACAGCCCAGCCCGCTGCGTCCAGACGGTTTCCGGAGTTACAAGGGGGGGGGGGGGGAATCGCTATTAAGTTACTCTGCTACATTTACAGCTTTATTCTTTTTTAATACGAAAAAGGTGTTAGATATATTTCCCTAAAAGAATCATCGGCAGATATACGACAGTGACACATTCATAATGGGTCACGGTAAATATGTAGATGCATCGGCGGATATAATAGTTCAGCGACGCCATCAAGCCATCAAGGCGCCCGGTATCAAAGGTGCGAGGCGCGGCGCAGCGGCGCGCGCTCGCCGGCATAATGACTGCGGCGGACGGCTTTTCCTCCAGAGACCCGGAGTTACATCCCGCCGTTCAATACCTTCTGCTTTTATTATGCTATTTAAAGAAGGTGGCAGCGCAGCTGAAAATGAACACCAGGTGTTTGGTTAAAAAGGAAAAAAAAATGCTTCAAATTACGAAGGAGATGGGTTTATTAAAGACACCGGGAGCTATTGACGAAAAGGTCTTCTTAATTTCTATAGCCGACAGAATGCACGACAAAATTATTTCTAAAATGCATCTGACATATCTCGTGCATTTTTAATTTGCCGTTTATGAAGCATAACTGGTGTCTCTGCAGGTGCAAATCCTGAATTCTTCCCCGAGTCCTTTCGTTCACGGCGGAAAGCCGGGCAGTGTCGGGGTAAAACGTGCCGGTGGCCCAGCTTGCCCGGCGGGGGGGCTGGAAGCACGTCTGTCTCCATCTCACAGGCGACCCGACAAAGACGTCCATGAAAACCCGAAGAGCCTCGGAGAATGGGAAACGCGCGCAGCCCTTTGCGCCAGAGCGCGTCTGTGTGCTTAAAGCTCAGCGCTGCCAAACTGCCGATGTACTTGGACTGCTCCGCCGGCCTGGGGAGCTCTCCATATGCCCATAATTAGAGGCGGGGCGCGGGTGTCAAGAGATGGAGTTAAAGCCCCTGCTCTCGAGTCAAGACCCAGATCAACCCCGGATAACAAGCCAAAACACACAGACTCACAGGAACACACACGCACACACACACACACACACACACACACTCATTCTCCCACCATTTCCCCCATTACATCAGAGGACAAGAAGGAAAAGCAGTGAAGAGACAAACAAGCAATGTAACAATAAATACAAAAGAAATATGATGGATGGATGGATGGACGGATGGATATATGAATGTTTTCTTATAAAATTATAAATAACATTCATATGGCAAATTGCATACAGCAGTGTCTATATATCACAGTGATTTTTTTCTGATGCATTTTAGATTTATTATTATATTATATTATCATTAGCAGCTAATTATAATAAACAAAACACGTGAAATTGACACATAAACGATAGCAAACGATAAACGTTTGCTACTGGTTTCTCCACCACAATATTACACTAAAGTAACTGGTAATGTTTCTCCATAACAGCTTTGACCATTATCAATTCAAAAGTAACCAACCACATGAGAGCATAGCATGGGTGGAGCCAATATGGAGGTAGGAAAAATGCAAGTATGGGCAATGGACCAATCAGTGACGAGAATGAACCTGGGAGGCGGGGTTTCCAGCATCGTGGGTGACAGATACCAGTACATCTCAGGAAATACCAATGGGATGTCACTGTCCCTGTCACTCATCGCCGTCTCTGTCACTCATCTTGATTGCGCCTTATGTACTCTGTGGAAAATGTAGTCCTTGTTCTACCCCGGTGTTTCTCAGTCCAGTCCTCTGAGATCACGAGACCACAGTCCACATTTATGCTCCCTCCAAGCTCCCAGCCAATCATGAACACCTATTACCTGGTACAGGTGCACTGAGAGCAGGGAAGAAGCAAAAATGTGGACTGCCTGGGGGTCCGAGTGGACAGGGTGGAGAAACACTGTAATCTATCCAGTGTAACACACACGTTCACTTTAAACACGCTTGTCCTGGTGATATCAGTACAGTCAAAATGCATTTAAAATGAAACAAACCACGAACCGAAAATAACTAACGCGGGAATAACACACCTAGTCCCATTATTAGGCAATAAAAAGAGGAATTTTAAGCTGAGACCGGACAATAACACTTAACAGAAACAGAAGTATTTAAAAAAGGCCACTTCAGGCTTTTAGACAAAATTGGGAATGGCATTGCCAAACTATAATTAATGCTAGAGGATTCATCTCCTATTCATACCTATCCGACCGGCACAAAACGGCTCCACTCTCCTGCCTGCATACATTTCTGCGTAGTTACAAGTGGTTAGTGCTGAGCCGTTGTAGACACGGCTGTCGAACACCCTCGGGTACAAAAAAGGGCCATGATATCTCGTCCCTCTTTCATACAGGAGCCACAGGTGAGAAACTTCAGCAGAATATATTCAATTATCAGGCGAGTAGCTGCTGTCATCCAGAATGAGGAGACTACAAAGGCAATTTACTGAAGAGGACCAAAAAGTCTGTTCTTTCCAGATAATGGGATTGCTTTGAAATAGTAAAAATTACGTTTCCTACTCAGAAAGCCTAATGAATAGTGGCAGAGCAATATCCAAACAATATCCTAAAGTACGCATGTCCAAGGCGGCAGAAACAGTGGTATGGAGCGATTCCACGCTTAAAATGCGTCTTTGCATAATTAACTAATTACGTTCCATTTATGTTACAGCTTTGATGCTGTATCTCTGTTACGGGGACGAAAGTAACTGTGTGAGAGGGTTTCATTTGTGTTTCCTGGCTGGGAAAAGAAAATGTTTATATTCTGCTTCCCAAAACCCTGAGTAGGATCAGCGTTTCGAGGATGGACGGACGGATGGATGCATATCCCTCTGCTGACGCAGAGAGGCGAAATCCCAGATTGTTTTTGGACTCCCCGGACTGGTCTTTCTGACATGACTGTAGTTCCCAAAATGCATTGCAGCTGACAAAACCCTAACGAAGACTAACTGAGCTTGTTATTTTTGGACATTTTTCTAACTCCTCTTACAGGTAATTTAAGTCTCACAAAGTAACAATAAAGCTTCAGACATATCGGAGGTAATCATACCTTCAGCCTGGAGGCCAGGGCCCGCAAACAGCCCTCAGTTTTGCTCCCAGCCAATCCAGAACACCGAATACCTGGTACAGGTGCACTGGGAGCCAGGAGGGAGCAAAAATGTGCACTGCCCCTGTGGGCCAGGTTGGGGAGCACTAGTTAAGGTACAAAAGACCCGCCCACAGTGCGCAATACTGGCGTTATACCTCAGCTTCTCCCTCCGGCTCATTTACTGCACTCTTCATGCATCATTTTACAACAGAAAATATTGAGAAGCCCCCAATCATCCATTGATCATCTGAGCTCTTTAGTCATTAAAAATGCATTCTCTGTGCAATTAGTATAGAAATCACAAGTATAATATTTTCCTTTCATTTTAGAATCACTGCTTCTGGTCAAACCATTGCTGCCCTCTGATGTAGTATTTGTGGTATTGTGAATATTTTAAAAATGTATTATAAAATCAACTGTAAGCATATGAATGACAGCCATACTATTTGAATCAGTGATATTATTTCTGATTTTGCATAATAAATGAAAACAGTCAGTCATTTGTTGCACGGACAGCGAGGAGACTGGCAACTTCCATCCGCGGTTTCCGTACACATATCGCTGCACCCGGGCATCTTTCACGTAGACAGTAAATGCAAAAATAAATAAATAAATAATAATAATCGAGAATCTGTTGCTGCTTATTAGCAATTTTGAATGGTCTATGAGCAAGTATTCATTAAGAACGGCTCATTAGTCAAAGACTATGATTAAGCTGCTACATTTTGAGACCAGGTGCACAAAGCTTTTGGTGATAATTAATGCTATTACATAGGCAAGAATGTAATGAGGATAATGCATCGTATAGAGTATTTATACCATGGATACAATACCATCAGGAAGATCCTCAGAAAATAAAGGAGAATTGAAAAATGAGATAAAATCATAGCTACTGATATCCTGTGTTATCTTCTAAAGATTACATTAGCAGGAGTGTTGTGATTTTCTGCGCACCTAAACCTACTTCAGACTCATAAAATCATGGAGTACTCCGCCAGTGGATGCATTATCCACACGGCCTTATTAAATAACAGCCGCAGTCAGACTTGCTGTCTGTCTTAGACAGTTCAGATGCTCCCCACTTGCTGGATAAAGTCATTATGTTGAAATCCCCTAATTTAAACTTCCACGTTCCAGAGGTTAGACCTGGTTCCAAGAGCTGCCTAAGAGTATGATGGGAGACCGATACATCTTCTGATGAATGTGTCGTGAGCATAGAAAACAGGCAGGGAGATGGCAAATGATGATGGCAAGGACCTACATTTCACAAAATAAACGCTGCAGTGCCTCCTGAGAACCTCTGACCTGTACCTGAGGTCTTCCAAGGGTTTCACAGGAAAAACCCTGGCCTCATCTGCCCCCCCCCCCCCCCCACCTCTCACCCCCAGCAACAGCAATATATGCTTCTCTTTCCCGTGTTGCGAGTTTTGTGGAGTAACAAACAGAAACTCACAGAGGCTTGGCGTTTTAATCTTTGGGAGTCTTTGATAAAATAATCACTGTAGCTGGGGTGTCAATGTCTGCTGCAGGAAAAGTAAAGTAATCTGTTAAGGTGAGCTGGGCAGGTTGGCCCCATGACTCCAACAGGTAACCTTTTTGCTGGTTTTCATCTAAGTTCACTCTCATTTCGTTTAGAGGCAAGATTTTCACTTGACACAGGCGTGGAATTCCTGATACTCATATGAGCTGAAGAGTCGTCATACGCGCTTTGTGCGAACCACAGTCAAGCAAGAAACAAACTGCACATAAGACTAAACCAGCCCTGAATAGACCTACGTGCCCAAAGTGGCGAGTAAAGTTCCGAAACTCACTCAGTGCATTGGATACATTTCAGAAAAATTTTGTGGACTAAGTGAATTCTGGAAATTAAACATTAAGTTCTTCGTTGGATGGTCTCAACTCACGCACAACAACAAACGGACTGAGTGGGTTTTGGATTTTTACTCTTCAGTTATGTTGTAAGAAACAACAGAGATCTTACTCAACAGATCTAAGGGGGAATCAGCATTGTCTGTCAGCCGTCAGCGTTTGAGGCCATGAAATAGCATGTCAGAGTGGTGTTACTTCCCATGCTTCCCACAACCAAACGCGGCATTCAGCCCAAACGGGCACAGATGGGCTCAACATCCAAGGAATTCTGGGAGCCCCCAAAAGGATGCTCAGTTTGCAACTTTACCGGTTTTAGGTTATTACGGCATGCGTCTCTCAGAAGTTCAACAAAAAAGAAGCACCGGACGCGGCCTACCTTTGAGGTCCAGGTTGCGGGCTCCGTTGGAGTGCTGCGTCACGGTGCGGGAGTCGATCTTGAGGGTGTGCACGTTGTTGGCGTCCCGGGAAACCACCACACTGTGCCACTGGTTGTCGTTAAGCTGTTTTTCTGAGTTGCCCTTCATGAGTGAAGGCCCATTGCCCAGGTCAAAGACATAGTGGATATACCTATAGGAGACCAGAACGTCACAGAGATGTCTTAGTACGGCGACGGTAGAGCATCGTCATACAACAGGCGCCACAAATCCAGGTATTTGAGAGCTGACTTGTGAGATCAAACAGAAACCAGAGAACCCTATTACCTATGCAGTATTACATCAATGCTATATATTATGTACACACTATATTATACACTATAGACAGTGTGTGAATATTTATTACTAGGGATAGACTTATCACCAATGCAGTAATCATTTCCAAGAAAGATTACTTTCTCTTTGCGAAAATGAAGGTCTTTCAAAGGTCGGCGTCTTTCAGCTTTGGAGTGTTTTAAGAAGCACGGCACACAACAGACATTGTTTTCAATATATAAATTTGTTCTGCCCGTTCCGCGCCTGTCAACGCAGCGCCACGCGCCCGACGACTTCACTTGATGACTGACGTGAGCCGAGGCGTCTACAGGCAGACCACGTAAGCCCGGCAGACAAAGAGACCGGCTTCATTCGGGTCAGAACAATTTAGTCCAGGTCTCTGTGCTGAAAATGCCATTAATGAGTAGAAAAAGTAGCACATTACACATTCGGTTCTGAGGGTCCGAGGTTACAGGATGTCTTCCGCTCTTTAATTCCTTGTGACTGCAGCAAATTTCTGGATGATATGGGATAGATTTTTTTTTTAATCTGAAACTCACCAGCCCCGAATTCACTGCCCTTTTCTTCTGAAACAGGCATTTTCCCCTCCAATTTAAGAATACCTAGAACTGAACAAAAGGCCTTTCCCTCAGATCGCCCTGGGCTCACAGGATTACATTACTCCTCATTATAGGAAATGATTTATTGCGCTAAAGTGCTTATGTACTCATTTAATTTCTGCATGCTATTTACCGCGTATTGACAGATCACCCTTACGTAATTTTTGTCCGGCACTGTTGTGTGAATTGTGAGCGATGCCCATAATGACATTTCACTGAGCCCTAGCGTATTGTACGATCATAACACCCCCAAAAATGGCCAAAAAAGCATGTAGGGCTGAACTGCCGCCCAATACACCTCAAACCCAAGCACTTCTCATGGAAATACTCCGGGTCTGAATTTATATCGCTGGCTGAAAAACCTCAGGTATAACCTCCTTCACAAAATATCCTGTTTCTTTTTAACTGACCTAGCCTCACAAAGCGTCCACCCCCCCCCCCCGAAGTTCACCTCTAACAGACTCAGATCAAATATTTACAGTAAAGGGATGTTTGCAATGTGTAGTTGCCTCATTATTCTGCACAAAAACATCTGCTATATAAATGAACAGACACAGAAAGACAGACAGACAGACAGATAGATAGATAGATAGATAGGATAACAGACACAGACAGACTGAAAGACGGACAGACAGAGTCAGACAGGCAGACAGACAGACAGAGTCAGACAGGCAGACAGACAGACAGACAGACAGACAGATAGATAGATAGATAGGATAACAGACACAGACAGACTGAAAGACGGACAGACAGAGTCAGACAGGCAGACAGACAGACAGACAACATTAGGCTATGATAAACGGCCGTGAGGTAGTCCTGCCCACCCCTTGACCAGCTCCACCACGATGAAGTCGCTGCCGTCTCCGCTGTTGAAGAGGAGCAGGCCGTCGGAGGTCGTGGTCTTAAACTGGAAGAAGAGATGCATGGAGGCGTAGGCCTGCAAGGTGGCCAGCGCCAGGTAGCTGGCCTTGTTCCGGAAGGTGACGGGGTCGGCGATGATGTGGCGCATGCCGAAGCGGGCATTCAGCTCGCAGTAGGAGATGTCCCCGTTCTTGCACTGGTCCAGGTAGGGTACCCCGTTGAAGGAGAGCCCCTGGAGGTGCCCGATGAAGTTGGACGGCACCACAGAGATAAAGCGGCGTTCCGTCATGATGCCCGTCTCGATGTTGTGGAACTCCAGTTGCGTGTGCGCACCAGTCATTTGGCCTGTGGGGGGTGGGGGGGTTCAGCCAGAACAACTGTTGCCATGGCAGCGCAATTGCCCACCCAGAGTTCATTCAGACATGAAATGGTTGTTCTTGCTGGCCGCCCATAGAAGGCGTGTAAGCGGCCATGTGGACATCATTATGATCCATCCGCACAAGCAGCCTGCGTTGATTGGACGCCCCCCCCCCCGCCCCCCGGGGAGGTGTCCGCGCGCCGTATCCTCACCTTCCACGGTGACGTTGTCCACCGAGAGCTGCAGGCTCTTGCCGCGACGCACCACCTTTACTGAATGCCACTCGTTGTCGTTGAGCTTCTGTCCTGCGAACAGCGTCTCCGGTCCCTTGCCTGCGAGAGGGAGACGGGGGTTAGTGACCGCAGTGGGCACCCGCCTGCGGGGGGAGCCGCACCTACCGTCTCCCGGGGTGGGGGGGCCCGTGTGCGAGCATCAGACACACCGGGGCTCAGCCACAATGCGGCCAGACACACACACACATGTACACATACACGCATGTCTTTGGACATACAAACACACATCTTTGGACAAACACATGTATGTTCTTGGACACACACATACATGCATGTCTTTGGAGATACACACACATCTTTGGATACATATATTATTTGGACACATGCATACAGATGTGGGCACACACACACGCGCACACACACACACACACACACACACACACACGCACACACACACACGTGTTCCTGGCGTCTTCTCCAGTTACTCCCTCCATAACCGCAGTTATTCATATATCGGCTCTCTATTTCGATGTCATATTTCCAACATGGCCGAGACCTTGCAGACTGATCCTTGCCGTCAGATAGATGATGACCTTCAGCGGAAGCCCACAGCCTGAATTATCACCTGCTGGAAACCTCACGGCCAGCTCCCACAGAGTAGACCAGCCTCGGGCTTTATTTAATTTTTTTCTATTTCCGCGAGTTTTCGCTTGACACTGTTGACACTAGAAAGGCGGGCGGATTACCAAGGCGAGGCAGACTGTCGCTGAAGTACGATTTACAGCAGCATTCGCATACAGTCTCCTCTGCTTGGCCTGAACGAAGGCGTTACCATGTGAATGTTTAATTACGATGTCAGGAGTGACAGACTATTCAGCTTCTGAATACTGTGATCTCTTAATAGGTCTAACAATGCTGCACTCTTGACTGTGAAATCAAAATCTATTTATCGCACATTTCTACTCATCCAATTCCATACCACACACATACAGTACCAGTATGTTCCCACCTATCAGGTGGTTAATTCTCTCTCTTACGCCTTAATGTCCTGGGGCCTGTGTCATGAAGCAGGATTTCTTGCTTAGCCAGATAACTTATCATTTAAGGTAGTCTGGCCTAAATGCAAGGGAACAAAGATAAAAATGCATTTAGCCCAGACCACCTTAAATCTGACAAGGTATCCAGTTAAGCAAGAAAACCCGTTTTCTGAAACAGGCCTCAGGTCTTAATATGTCATATTTATATTTGTATGTCTTGTTTATATTTATATCTCTTATGTGTTAATACCTTAATATTCCACAAAGCAGGATTTCTCAGTTAGCTGGGTTAACTTAAGCTAGAAGTCAGGATCGTCCAATAAGAGTTTAGGTAAGAAGCATTCCTATTGGACGATCATGATTTCTAGGTTAAGTTAACCCAGGTAACTGAGAAATCCAGATTCGTGGAACATCCCCCAGGTCTTAAAATGTCATATTTATCTCTCGATACTTATTTCCTATTATCTACGTGCATTTGCGCTATGCCCAACGCGAGCGACATTTCACCTCCACGCATCACACACGCATCACACACGCATCATGTCGCTGAAGCTGATGACAGAGAAACATAGGCTTTGACCCAACGTCAGTATTAAGGAAGACTTTGTGTTCCTGTGAAGTAGGCGGCCTGTTTTCTCTGAAAGAACGGAGTTGGCATCCTTGATGTTAAATGTACCCTGTCCCATGGCGGTGTAGGACTGGGGAGGGGTCACATGTGCCTCATTTTGTCCAATGTCTTCCTGAGGTATAATCAGAAAGAATCATTACAGGTGACTGATAGCATAATTACTAAGGATCTTGTAGCCAATTTCTAGCTGTTCCAATGTCCCTTGTTATGCTCTAAATGGAGCCTCTGCATAAATTTAAAAATCACGCCCTGACCTCTAACCTCACTGGACATTCATCTGTTTCCAAGCAACAAATGTGATACATCAAAGGGGAAGCGGTCAGGCCAACGCAGGCAGTCTCGCAGCAAACGGCGCAGTCTGGCCCACGTTCACACACCCTATCCTCCAGCCTGCACGTAGGACACGCAGCGTCGTCGCAGCAAACGACGACACCACATCATGCCCTTTCTCAGCTTCGCAGCACAGAGGCTGCTGGGAAATTAAGCCACTATCCTTCTGGTTGAAAATTGTCAAGGTCGAAGGTTATCCATGCGAGCATCAGTGCGACACTGATGCCTGGAGTGCATCAAGATTTCTGCTATTATGAAGAAAGCCACTATTCTACCTCATTCCACCTCAAGCACGTCTATATTACCATAAGTACTGGAGTAGCAGGTTTTATGAAAAGATACACACCGTGACGTGATCCAGACTGCGGTGGTCTTCCAATTTAAACACCGTGTCTAGTCTGAGCAGCTAAACTTTATTTCTGAACAGAAGTATTACTCTACTAATCGGCTCAGCTACCAATTAACCTTCTGTGTTATTAGAAGCAGTTATGCGCTAGAAATGTGACAGAAAGCCAAGGTTGTTACTGTTGCTAAACTCATTTTTTGTTATTACACGCAAGTACAAATGTTCTTTCCCCCAAACAAGTTGTATAAGTTACATGCGGTAAGAACAAGAAGCACCGTATTACAGCTTCTGGGAGCAAAGACTGTATTTAACAAGCACTAAACACGCAGGTTTTCTATTCTGTAAGATTTCGGGAAAGCAGGCCCCCCTGAGGCATGCGGTTATTAAACGATTTTTGTGATCTTCCAGCAAAATCACCCTGGAGCTCCATGAAACAAACGGCATTTTGGCAAATCGAGCGAGATGTGAGAGGCTGTTTTTCTAAACGCACACGCCAATTTATTTATGCTACGTACAGCACGGGCCCGAGCATTTTACGTACGAGACTGAAAAATAATTAGCAGACATTATGCTAACTGATAAATAACAAAACATCACATAACGGCTAATTGCTGGATCAATTGCTTAAAGGAAAACAAGAGAAAATTTGATTCATAGTTTTATTTTACAATTGTAATACATATTCAGGAGTATTGCTCCAGCAGGATTCCTAAGGTTTGTATATAAAATATGGGGGTTGGGATTGACCGCCAGTTTCTGCACAGGACAGTTTCACAGGTGAAGATTTCTCTACTAAAACACAAGGAAGGAAAATCCCTTAGAAAAAAACAAGACAAAATTAGTTGGTTAATTACTGGCATGTACTCCTTCTAAGTTAAAATCGGACTTTGACTGATTCACTTTCTTGCAGATCAAACGCCAAATTGCTTGGGTGGCATTAAAATTCATGCAATGAAGCCATTCCAGGCCCTTAATGTACTGGCTACAAAGTCTGGAATAATTTGTGCGTGCAAAAAACGAGTGTCGTTATCATCATGAATTCTACTTGTCTAAGTAAATCTGTCCCAGAGGTGATTTAAGATTCAAGGCAAGATTGAACAAACAAAAATATTAACTCAGCTGGAAGGAAATAATGTCTGTAATTTCAGTCATATCACAATATTTGCTGTTCAGCTTCTCTTTTGCATATTTTTTCTGGCCTTTAAAAGGTCTAATTAGACTAAAATCGCAGGAGTAATGCAACAATAGCACAATGAATTTTATCAGTAAAGTATTCTTTATAGAATTATATTTAATAATCTGGATGCAAGCCCAGAAAGTCATAGGTATGGTGGAATAAAGCAAAACCGCTCTCGGCGGCGTCCGTCACTTGATTTGCATTATGTGTTCATCAAAATTCACGTAATTAGATAGCCTCATTAAACAAAGAATAGGGCTAGTTAAAACAACCGACAGCTTGGAAAGAAGAAAATAGTCATTGGTTAGTACTTAAACGCTCTATTAAACACTAAACAAAAATGCGACCAAAAATATCACTAGCTAAAAACACCCTGCTACCTCAGACTCGGGTGTGAACGACCCAGCCAGTGGGATAACAGGAAGCTTCCCTGACGAGCGCAGCCAAGCCTATCAGAGCTCGGCAGCGGTATCCTTCCGCCCCGTCTGTCCAATCACGGCATTGTCCTCACCTTCCTGTTCCCCTCGTGAGCCAGTACTACTCCGGCCATGAGAGCTATTCGAAGTGGCCGACAAGGTGGCACTGTGATGCGGGTGACGACGAATGACATCAATGCACCAGTAATCTACTCCAACTGGGTTTTGCGGCTTTAAGGCAACAGAGACATTGGGGCCCGATTCACTAATGGAAGCATCTTTTTCGTTCACATATTTTATCAACCACGTTAATCACCTTGACGCAATTATTTTTGCATATTCATGAACAGAAACAAATACGCAGGTACCGTTAGCCCTACCGACTAAGATGTGAGTTTTTCCATGTGTCTAAAGGTTTCTAACCATTAATTGAAGCGTAATATTAAAGGAGCACCATGCAGCGGATTATTTTGCTGCCGTGTACATTTTACAAACATCGGATTTTGGCCAACGTTTTTGGACTAGGTGATTGTTGGCTCAAATGCCTCAGCAGTGAGGCATGAACTTAGTTTCTAATCCAAAAAAAATCTATTTCTTACCATTAAACATCCTAAACATAACCTCACTGGGTGGAGACAGGGTCCGGGCACGGAGAGGGATTTTGGGAGCGTGGAGGGAGACGTCACTGCAGCCTTGGAGGAGCAGACGGGTCGGGTCGCTCGCCCCGCATGCGCTGAGTCAGCATTCACACTTCACCAGGATGCTGCCTGCCCAGGACATTTCACGCTGTGACCAGCAGGGCGGCGGGGCAGGCCATCCGTTTGACCCGGGACCTCTACAACCATCTGTGCCCTCTCTTGGCGGAACACCAGTCCCGCCCCCCCGCAACCGGTCACGTTCCACAACTGCACAGCCCTCCCCCTGGCCTCCCCTGGGGGGGGCGCGCACCGGCTCAGTGAGCGGTGAGACAAACAGATGGGTGTTTTCGAGATTACATCACGGAGGACCATAAGACGGCATCGCACCCCGCTGACACCGAGATGACACAACAGACGGGCGCGGAGGGCGTGTTCCGAACCCCCGAAAACAACCCCCCCCCCCTCGCAGCCACCATGCAAGAATTATCACGTCTCCCTAGCCGAAACCTCTCTTACACTCAGGTGCCTCCCTCTCCGTCATCCCTCCTGTCCTAGGTTCATTGTCCCTTTCCGGAAGTGTCTCCCAGTCATCCGCGGGGCCCCTGCCCTGACAGCGGATATTAAGGTGGGCTGACAGGTGGTATAAGCCCCCTCTCTGCCTGACACAGAATGTGCTGGGGTAGCCATGAATCTGGGAGGCCAGAGACCACCATGAAAAAATAATAGAGCAGAAAATTATATTAATGCTGTGGGGTTTCCTGGGGACAAGTAAGAAATAACAGGCACAAATAAAGGTAATCTAAAATTAGCAAACACCTTCAAGGCAAGCAAACCATGCAAATAACAGGGTTAGGGTATGCTATTTATAGAAACAGTTTCACTAACACTGGCTCATTACTCAATGAAGGAAAATAAAATCAGACTAATGCGCAAAAATTCAAGTCCCAGAACGATTTGCTAGACATTAGATTATAATTTCTGCATTGCTTTGAACTAATGAATCAAAGAATCCCGTGAGAATACAGGTTATATAAATAAAATACAGACAGTATATAAAATCATATATAATTAAAAAAATATATATGATTCCTGTTACTCTGCCTTGTGCCTGTAGCCTCCGGGATTGGCTCCGGACCCTGAACAGAACAAGTGGGTACCGAAATAGATGGATTTGTTGCCTAATTAGTTATGTTAGGATACAAATTTGCACTATTACAAGACAATTACTTCTAAGAGACACAGTATGATTGAGTATCATTGTAGTAAAGCTACATTATTCTTGTTAGATTCAGAACGGCGCTAACAGGCTATCTTTTTTAAAAACTTTATGCAAGGATGAATGCTGATTCCCAAATAAGCTACAAATTTCAAATTAAAAAAGAGAGAAATTAATTAAAACTGAAAACCTCGGTAGCAGGATTCCACGTGACTTATGGCTGCTTTATTGGAAGTGATCTGGCTTGCAATAGCCTCAAAAATATTTACACAGAAGCCATCTGGTGACGCGGCGTGGGCCAAGAAGCACGCAGCGGGCAGGACGGACGGAGAAAAAGGGGGGGCTGTCAGCCTGGCTCCGCGTTCGCACCCCATTAACGTGCCGACCGTCCTGACACTTGATCGATGGCTGGGCCAGGAGTTACCGTTTCAATCCGCGCATGGGTTCTACGAGGGTCCTGCCACGCTTACAAATGCCACACTAGGTAGCTTTAATTTGCGTAGTAGCAAAAATCTGCGACCTGCAGATTCCATTGTTTGACAACCGACTTCGATAAAACAACAAGCGGCCTATCAACGCACAGTATTGACTTTCCAAAATGATGCCTCTCTTTTGAGGCCTAGCTAGGCCTTCCACCTGCCCGGGAAAGGTGTGCATTCCATCCACATGGCTCTGCTGGCAGAAATGCAAGTAGCCATGTGACAGGCCTACACTGGAATCAGGCGTAGCTAAAACTCATCATGCATTTTAATGCGAGATTTGCAGACATGGCATATACGGGAAAATGGTACGCGATTTTCCAGGAAGCCCTTTTGAGACGGATCCATTCAAAAATCCTGAAACAGGCATTTCATTTTATTTAATGACATCAAGAAGAAAAAAATATAAATAAATTGCTTTTCGTAAATAAGGACGCAAAATAAGGTCAAGGGTGCGCAAGAAATTTCATGAGGTACCTGATACATTATGCATCCAGGCATTTCTCTGGTATTTAAGACAGAGGACATAAGATGATTTGAGCTGCAATATCACGGCCTTCCACCTTGATTAACATCACGCCGAGTTTACGTTGATATCACTTTCTCCTGTCATACGATATCATATTTATCATCAGAAGCTCTTACGTGGCCCCTATCTTGATATCTAATTAAGACACTCGGAGAAAGGTTGCCTCGCAGTCCCATAAAGCATCGTCTGGAAGCTCTATCCACTCATGAAAGCGTCTTTTTCGTTAAGATGAAAGACCCATAACGATAAGTAGATGTGAGATAGGCGTATCTCGGCTTCCAGATGGATCCCAATTTCCTTCCCCTGTACAAGAGGGCAGCTTCGCCTAAGCTAACGGGCTGGGTGACATTAGCTTTGGCTATAAGAAGGACACATCCATCACACCCTTGCTGTGGATGATGTAGATGTGTGACCTCCAAGTCTTTATCAAGAAGCAGAAGTGTATCCCTGTCGATTCTAAGGCGGTTTTTTAAAGGATGTCTGGCAAGTATTTGAAACAGAAATGTCAAGTTTTTCAGTCAAGTTCTATCTAAACACCTACAACTTTTCAGTTAGTCCTATCTAAATTACACTAAGCACTTAAATATACAGCAACTATCAGTTTCAATAGACGTAGAAGACAAACAGTAAAAAGTTATAGCATATGCAGTTGTGAACCTAAAAGTTCATATGCTTACAACAATACATTTTATTAGTTTACCCCTTTCACTGCATTTTCACTGGAAGCTTTGGGATTGTGTGCTGTTCACACTGGGAGAGGCCTTTATGGTAACTATGATCAGGAAGCAAGAAAACCTCTGAGGCCTTAGGGCTTAGACAGAACTGAGGTGATTTCAGCACCAACACGAGAACTTCCTGCAAGTAATCAAATCTATAAGCTGATAGTATAAGGTAATGCTTTACATTACGTGCACCTTCATAATGCCTTCATAATGCATTTACAGAACATTCACTGCGCCTTCATAATGCATTCATAGAACATTCATTGCGCCTTCATAATGCATTTACAGAACATTCACTGCGCCTTCATAATGTATTTACGGAACCTTCACTGTGCCTTCATAATGCATTCATAGAACATTCATTGCGCCTTCATAATGCATTCATAGAACATTCACTGCACCTTCATAACATAGCCTGAAATACTGATTTTGTGTGTGGCACACACCTCAATTTTAATTATTAATGTGGAAATTTCTTATTCTGTTATTTTTCCACGAGTTCCTTCTGGGGGAAACCTTCAGAGAAAATGGCAGTTACTGAATAAAGAGGGATGGGCCGAGGTTCCTCCGAAGAAATTAAAAACACAGCTCTAGGAAGGGGGAGGGTACCTGGGCAGTGCTCTGCATTAGAAAGCCTGATTTCTGTAACGGCCCTGCTGCACTGGCTCTCTGTACGCTGCCCGCACTGGCTCTCCGAAAGCTGCCCGCACTGGCTCTCTGTACGCTGCCCACACTGGCTCTCCGAAAGCTGCCCGCACTGGCTCTCTGTACGCTGCCCGCACTGGCTCTCCGAACGCTGCCCGCACTGGCTCTCCGAACGCTGCCCGCACTGGCTCTCCGAACGCTGCCCACACTGGCTCTCTGAATGTTGCCCGCACTGGCTCTCTGTACGCTGCCCGCACTGGCTCTCTGTACGCTGCCCGCACTGGCTCTCTGTGCACTGCCCGCACTGGCTCTCTGAACCCTGCCCTCACTGGCTCTCTGAACTCTGCCCTCACTGGCTCTCTGAACGCTGCCCGCACTGGCTCCCTGTATGCTGCCCGCACTGGCTCTCTGTACGCTGCCCGCACTGGCTCTGCTGCTTCTGTTCTCCCTCCATTTCACTGCACATTTTTCTCTCTCGTCTTTTTCCCAGCTTACATCAGCGGCTTTTGATTTTGAGTAAAATAAATAAATAAATAAATAAATGTGAGTCTTCGGTTCAGGCACATGGTTACCTGCTAAAAATAGCGACAGGAAGATCTTAACCCTTTCGGTAGTAGTCGGGCTTGTGTGCTTTTGTGTGATACATAAATTTTCATCCAAAATTTTATAAAAATGTTTTGGGAAAGGCCCCCACAGGCAAAAGGAAACGGTAGATTATAAATCAGTAAGAAGCTGCCTCATGTTTACGTTACGTTAGGTTCATACGCTGAGCCAGTTCAACATCCCTTTAATCTTTATATATGCTTTAGAGCAAATCTTAAATGGCTTATTTTTATTTAACAGCTTGATGATTTGATTGATTCATTGGGGTAATTTCATTTCGAGAAGTTTGCCGCCACGAGCGGCGACTGCATAAGTAGCCAGACACATTATACATCCCATAACAAACACTCGTCTGAAACGTCAACTGGAAACATCCCAAAATGCCAGGAGAGCAAACTTCTCGTCATCGTACCACTGACCCGGGTAGAGTGGAGACGGCAGTGTTAACATTGCAAATGGTGACTCCTTTTGCTGCAAATTACTATCAGACAATGTATTTAAAATAATTAAAGCCTCATAGAACATTTTAGGACTTTAGTGAGGGTTTATTTGTCCACTGACTGACTTACGCGCTGCACAGTGCACAGTAAAACACACTGTAATGCAGTGATTCCCAACCCAGTCCTCAGGGAGCCCCGGACAGTCCATGTTTTTGCTCCCTCCCAGCTCCCAGCCAATCAGGAACACCGAATACCTGGTACAGGCGCTGGGAGCCGAGAGGAAGCGAAAACACGGACTGTCTGGGGCTCCCCGAGGACTGGGTGGGAATCACTGCTCTAATGATTCTAACTTTACTGGGTTCTTTCATTTCTAACAGCCACTGTGCCCATTACAAAATCAGGGGCCAGAGGTTATGGCGCCCTCACAGGGCCACGGGGACAGATATGGGGGGGGGTTACCGGCCTGCCTTTGCTGCACGGCTCTGTGGGACAGTTTGTTTGGTCTATGCGTGTGTCCTCCAGAAGCCCAGAGACATGCAGTCAGGCTGGTGTCTCTGAGCTGCCCATAGAATGTGTGTGTCTGTGTGTGTGTGTGCGTGTGTGGGTGTGTCTTGTATGTGTGTGCGTGTGTCTGTGTGTGTGTCTGTGTACCTTTGTATGTACATTAGTAATACAGTCAGGTCTTTAATAACAAAGCCTGTGCACATCTGAAGGCTCCATACATTAAGGCAGCATCGTGAAACACTGCACAATAGCAATAAGCCTATTCGCTACGTCTGTACTGCCCTTGACTAACTAAAGACACAGGAATGGCAGCATAATTACAACGGAGCAACTGCTCTGTCATTAGCTTAGCTGCAGTTGAGAGTTCAAACTGAGTTTAAACCCGAACCAATCCCCATGGCCCCCGAATCTCCACCGCGGGGCCCTCTGAGCCGGCAGCAAAACAGCCGCCTTTCAAACCAAACGCACCTGTCGTCCCTTCAGAAAGCCGAGAGCCAATCGGACGCCACCCTCCCAGGTGCTTTGTCTCAAAGCCGCCCTGTGCATCGTTTACCTGAAGTTTAAGGAGAAACGGCCAAGCGACAAAATGTCCCCACAAGACACTAATAACCCATTTAATACTCTGAAATCCTTCAACCCGTACGCTAATGCATTAGAAAAGCAACTGTGCCTAATCCTTTAACCAGACGCACGTGTAATTAAATGGCATGGCTTACGCAGGCTACATCTAACGAGAGAAAAGCATGTTCTGTTAATCTTTAGTCTTCAGGAACTACCTCGAGCCCTGAGTTCCTGGAACTGCTCTGCCCGCCTGAATGCCCTTAATGTTGCACTTTGTGCTGATTTGATCAGTCGCTATATTGGCTACTTTCCGTTGTTTGAAGGTTGATGGGTAGCTCTCCCACTCCAGTCCCGTTTTCACCAGTACCTGGGTGTTCACTGGAAGATTCCCATCGATGGTGCCTGTTCACTAAAACCACAACCGGCTGAAACGGACATGTCTTCCCAGGTTCGTGGCAGAGATAACCTATTGAAAATGACTGGCAGTCATCACTCATTGGAATGCCATGACTGCAATATCGCCCCCATCAGGTCCACCTGTGTATGTGCAGCTCCTTCTGCTGGGACAGTCAAACCGGTCTATGGCTAGATTACAATAGTTTTGATTAATTTCAGTTTTAATATTGTTTTCAGTTTTCCTTTGAAATCCAATTTAGGATGAGTTGTTTCCAGTGTGAAAACAACATATAATTCTGTTTAGGTCTTTTATATATTTTAGTTTCAGCTCAGGTTTTAATAATATTATTTCTATAGATAAATACAGACAGCACATTATGTACTAATGTCCTCAAAAATGTCTGCAAGACATATTAATGATCATAAGAAATAAACAAATCATCACTTTAGCTATTATTGAAAACTAACAGGAAATATTCGATATTTATAGCTTTTGTTTACTTGAAGTTTTTGGGGGTTTTTGAGCATCTTATTTTATTTTAGCTGTGATGGATCGGCACCCCATCCTGGGTTATTCCCTCCCTTGCGTCCCGAGCTTCTGGGATAGGCTCCAGACCCCTCTGCAACCTTCCATAGCAGGGATGGATGGATGGATGCGTGGGTGGAATTCATTTCAGTTTACAAAAATGTTTTCTAATAGTTTTAGTTTTCATTAGTGGTAATCATCCTGGCACTGCACAAGCGACAGCGATGTTACTGGCTCGCAGGGTCAAAGGTCAGGCAGCCAGAGAGACCCATCAACACACGAGCTGTTCTCTCACAGAAGCAGAGGACTTTCCTGTCGCTTTTGTGAAACTGTAACTCAAGGCGAACTACGATTGGAATAAAGCTCTACTTTGTATTTTAATGCAGGAGAACAAACCGTTAGAGAATTGGGCTATTTGTATTACATTTTGAACGCGCTATTAATAATATATTTGAAAGAATGTAAAGTGCCATGAAGAAATCTATGAATAATAAAATACGATTCAGTTTTATTTTGTTTTGGGGACATTTTAATACCTTGATACATCCAGTAAAATCATGTTAAAATACCAGTTTAGTCAAACTCCAGTTACTTTTCACAGCACAAGTAGGGTTATAAAGTTAGGTTTACCGTGTGTAAAATCCTATTATAAACAATTTAGCTGAACCAGTTCTAGACTGGGGTTGAAACACAGCTGCCTAAGAATAGAGCCATTGTTCCATTATGTCTAATTGCTTCATTTGTTCTTGTTGCATTTGGCTATTAAATGCATCATTTTGTTAGACATTTCCTCATTCTTTCTCGTAAGTCAATACTTATGTCCTCAGCAACGGCTATCAGTTTTGTAGTAATATCCACTCGCCGCATTTTCAGGGCATAAACGTGTTCCAGAGCACAAAAGGCGACCGAATATTCTCATGAGTTCAATAGCAGATACAAGTTAAGGGGATAAAGGAAGGCAGAATGTTCTTGTGCGTTCACCAAAAGCGGGAGCGTTCGTAAGGGTATAAAGGAAGACAGGATGTGCTCATGACACACTAGGAAATGTTCTAGTGGGTTCTTCAGAAAGTTCTTAAGGGTATGAGATGACAGAATGTCCTTACAAGTTCAGAAAAAGATAGAATGTTCTTAAGGGTCCACTAGGAGACACAAGCAGGAGATAGGTATGGTGGAAGATATCATTTTCTTCTTAGTTCAAGGGGCAGAGCCAATGTTCAAATAAAAAAAAAAAAAAGTTCCCCAAAGAGAAAAAGTGGGGAAGTCAAGCAGAACTGCAGGCAAACAAGGCAGCCAATCAGGACGCGTCTTAAGCTACGCATCACAGGAAGTGATGTCTGCCTGTGGTAAAGGACAGGCACTTGTGACCTCATGGGCGGCTCACATACCTCCCAGGAGGCTCCTTCCTATTGTCCCCTTCAGCAAAGTGTCAAAAACCAAATAGCTGAAATAAAATATAAAAGTTCTTTAAATAGGTCAAATTAGCTGGCCCGTTTTATGAAAAAAGGACTGGCCCCAGAGTTAGATAATAGTAATAATTCAATATAGTGAAGACCTTTGTCCCGTATTGCGATTGAAACGGCATAGCTAAGTAAGAGGAGGGTGCGCATGAAAGGTCAGCCGTTAATTAAAAAAGAGCCCGCCCAGCGTTAATGCGCCTCCCCCCCGCTGCCGCTCGTCTTTACTCCACATTCTCAAGAACAAAGAAGGATTTTGGAAAACAAACTCTGGCCCCCGAGTAACTCCACAAGGTGGCGATGCAGGTACGGGCCCACTGAGGAGGCGGGGGCAGATCGCCATGGCGACCAGCCCGTCGTTTTTCCGGGCCCTGGGGCGCTGCCGCCTTAATCCGCCCGGCTCCTGACAGCCATCCGCCGTAGCCGCGGAAACGGACACAAAGAGGTCACAGCGGGAAGCCCATTTAGCCGGTTAGCGTAGCTCAGCCGGGCCTCCGGTGCTGGACACAGGCCAGTCTAGGTAGTTTTCTGGGCTGTCATTTGGCGGCTGCTACTGTCCCGGTCCGTAGCAGGTCGCTGCCCCCCAAGCGCGCTGTACTGCTGCCTGCGTGCTGAATACCACCACCCTTATATGCAGATATATACAGCTACAGTCAGGGCTGGTCCAATCCTTTTGGGGGCGCTTAGCAAAATCTAATTAACTGAGTTGTCATTTGTCATCTAGCGTCTCCATTCTGACAGGCTTATTGGATGGGGCGCCCCCTGGTGGCCGCTGGGCCCTAAGCAGCCATTTACTTTGCTTATTCCTTGGGCCGTCCCTCCCCAGAGTTCAGAGGGGGTTCAAACCCTACCTGGGTTCTGTGTGGGTGGAGTTTGCATGTCCTCCCTGTCTTGTAGGGGGGGATTCATCGAGCAGTTAGGTTAATTAGCATCTCTAGCATGTGTGAGTGTGTGTGTGTATCTGCCCTGTGTTGTCAAGCATAAGCTTCAGGCAGAATTACCTGCATGGGTGTCTGTTACACAGCATCGAATTAGGATTCCGTTACTATACAACCATTTTACGGCAAAAAAAAGATCTCCTGACGAATGAGGAGTGAGAAAACGAGTAATGAATCATTGATGTTTAAAGTGTTGGGTTAAGCTGTGTAAGGCCAAAGATATTGGCCACTAGAAGACAGTAGTGACCCTCAGGTTTGCCTGCATATTAAAGTCCCCATCAGTGGCTGCAAAAGTAACGCAATCAAGAGCTAAAACACTTTGGCTGTTGTTATGAAACATTTCTCCCTTTGTTCAGGACAATAAAACACTACTGAGTCGAAATAAGTATTTCTATACAATAAAAAAGATTGCTTGCTGCGCCATTTCCCCGCGGGATTTAGTCACACTACATCAAAGGTTGACCTACACTGCCATCTAGTGGATGCATTCGTTGCTGCAATGCAAAGTACGTCTCGGATGGTTTATAGTTTCGTTACAAGGCGGTGTGTGAGATCGCTGCAGCGTAAGCGCACTTATAACTTCCGGTTCCACCCACAGTCCAGTTCAGTTACTCCCCTTTTTTAATATCCAGAGACATGGCATTTATTCCAAATATGTTATACATATAAGGAATGCTCTTATACTGAAAATTAAATTATTGTCATCTAGTGAAAAGGCTTAGTAAGTTTATATTTAAATGATCAATGGGCTTGAAGCAAACCTTTCCTGAATAATTCTCACTAAATCATCCCTAAGGATATCCACATAGGGCCATGTGATGAAGACTGTTCACAAACACACACACACACACATACACACACACACACACTTACCTCCCAATGATGTTCAATTTATCCAGTATATTATTTTTTGTCTGTACAAAATCCTTACCTCCAGAAAAAGAGATTAATGAAAACCATGATCACACAGATAAGATGACTGATCTTTAAATCCCAGACTTAACTATCTGGCGAAGTTAGACCAGATAGTAGAGGACTGGCGGATAAAATATTTACTGTACTATCGTCAAACACTTAAATGGAAAGCGGGCCTGTGTTTGTCTTTTTTCTTTTTGCTTAGGGTGTGTTTCATGTGCTGCAGACGATGGAAACTCCTACACAGATCAAAGCTCTTTGAGATCTGAGTGCAGATTCAGCCGAAGTTCCAGCAGAATTCTGAGCATCTAAAGGCTCTTTGTGTTTCCGTCTGCCACGGCCGAGCCAAACGCTCACAGACGCCGCGCCTTTGTGCGGAGACGGGGGCCCAAAGAGGGGAGATCGAAGAGGAAAGGTGAGGGAGGGGTGCAAACGGGGGGGGGGACTCAAAAAAGGTGGAGGACAAGAAAAATATAGAGGCCAGAAAGGAGAATCTAAGAGAAGGAGAGAATCTAATCGAGCTGAAATCAGAAATGGAGTTTAAAAAAAAATGAAAGGAAGTTAGGATGGATGACAAAAGAAATCACCATGGAGACATCATGGGGAAAAGGTGACACAGCTTATAAAGGGACAGTTTGCAGGTGAAGCATTTTTTAAAGCATTAGAACCACTTACTGAGGTTACAGTCTATCCTGATACAATCTGGTGGAAGAGAGAGCAAGATGGTGAGATCAAATTAAAAGAAAAGCCAAAAAAAAGGAACAAAGAAAGAGAGATAATATTTCACATCCTTCAAGGTACAGTCTGCAGTCAACCAAGCATTTAACCACGCCCACCATCCGGGGACAAGCTCTGAGTCAGGACCACCTTTTTCCTCAGCTTCTGATTGGCTGGTTGTAACCCCACCCCCACCCTCTCCCGCCATCCCCAAAAGCCCCCAGGGAAGCAAACGTTTCCCCCGCATCTCTGACACCACTTACGGAGGTCTGCGCCATAGAGGGCGTGACGTGAACAGGGAAGCCAGTGTACGTGTCATTAAAACTCACGTGTGATTAATTCCATTAGAGTGGGAGAAACTGGCGTGTACACGTCTTAGTCAGAGGCAGTTACACCTGGAGATGCTGTAGGATGCAAGCCCGCGCGGGACTGTCATCGGGAAGAGATGAAAGACCCCTCAGACAGGGCATCTGTCACGACGCCAAGACGCCCCGATTCAGATGCCATGTGAAAAGGTTTGCCTTCCCCACTGAGGGCTTCTGGGAACAGAAACCGGAACAATTATTAGGGAAAGGTGGCCTGCACACCCCAGCCTGACAACGTCCAGCCTGACAACGTCCAGCCTGACAATGTCCAGCCTGCACAGAGGTGCCGTATCATTGTTCCTCATCAGACTGCTGGTCTAAGTGTCATATGTATGGGCTGCCTCTTCGAAGAAATCCAGCTGTGTTAAACTGAAACTGCATACTTACAAACAGTATGGCATTTATATAGCAGTACAGGTTATTGCATTTGAAAAACTATTACTCTGTGTTTAATGGTGTTTTTCTTTAGATAGATAGATAGATAGATAGATAGATAGATAGATATAGATAAAATGATGTTTGCCTTTATTATGAGCTCTATATTCATATTTTTACATTGCTTTTATTTATATATATTTATATATATTATTGAACCTGTAGAGTTTTAATAGATGGTGGCTTCTCTGTAGATGCATGATCTTTGTTTGTTACTGGTTTATTCACCACTGTGTTATACTAAAATAACTCGTAATATCTCTCCATCCTGAATGCAGAATTCTGGGCCTGGTCATTGCCGGGCTTCACCACATGAGGGCGCTGCAGGCCTGAGGCTCCAAATGCAGGCCATGGCTGGGGCGTGTTCTCAAGCTGTCAACCGCTACAGAATAGTGGACACAAACAGCCAGGGACCAGGCTTACTGCAGCGGGGTGGAGCCTGGGCTACTGAAGACCATCGCATTTGAGGGGAACCGTTACCGCACAGGAGGTAATGACACAGGGAAGGGTAAGGTTCTCAATGCAACGGTATCACATCCCCAAAGTCTGAGGCTGCCTAGGTCATATGGAAATGGTGCGGATGCAACAGGCGGGGAGAGTCACCCACCACCGCTGAATCATTAAATAGCCCACTCAATACATACAGGTCTCGTTTGCAGTCATTTTAGGGGCACCGGTGTTACGTGACACCCAGAGATCTCGGAGTGCACTAACGAGAGCAAGCACCGGGCATGTCCCGAAGCCGCTATTGTAATACCCATCACGCACTTGGAGAAACCCTCAGCGGGGTTAGGGTAGCTATAAACGCTGACCGGGTTCGCTAAGGTAGACTTTCAGCATTTGAGCCGAGCGCTAACGCTTAGCATTAGCATTAGGTGTGCCCCGAAGCCGTTATGGTAATACCCATCCCGCACTTGGAGAAACCCTGAGCGGGGTTAGGGTAGCTATAAACGCTGACCGGGTTCGCTAAGGTAGACTTTCAGCATTTGAGCCGAGCACTAACGCTTAGCATTAGCATTAGGTGTGCCCCGAAGCCGTTATGGTAATACCCATCCCGCACTTGGAGAAACCCTCAGCGGGATTAGGGTAGCTATAAACGCTGACCGGGTTCGCTAAGGTAGACTTTCAGCATTTGAGCCGAGCGCTAACGCTTAGCATTAGCCCCCTAGCTTAACAGCTCACAGCGCTGACCCAACACGGCAAGGGCACGAAAGATGTAGAGTGATGTCTTACTTTCCTGCTGAAGTATCAGTCAACAGCAGAGCTAGCCATGCGTAGCAGGGCCTCCTGTTTTTAGAATGTGGTGCGACTTTACATACAAGATGCGATTCGGCTTTTGCGTCAATAAGCTAATGAGGCCAGGCTTCCGAATTAGTTATTTCTGCAATCCTGCACGAGAACTGAGCTGCGGCCCGACTGTCCGCACCCCGTTCAACAGTGCTTGAGTGTGTGTGTGTGTGTGGGGGGGGTACAAGGACCTAGGGCTTGGGAAAGCCTCGAGACCCCAGTTAGCTGGTCACTCTGGCTGTTTGTTCCAGGGGCCGCAGATATACAGGCCATTGAAGGGATGAAAAGTTCCATCTTCTGACCCTTGGAAAATGAGACACAGGGACTGACAGAGAGAGAGAGGGCTCAGAGAGAGATAGTGAGAGGAAGTGAGCAATAGAGAGAGAGAGCAAGAGTGACACAGAGAGAGAGAAGAAACAGAGCTCAGTGAGTGAAATACAGTGACAGAGAGTGAGGGTGAGAGAGCGAGAGAGAGTGATAGAGAGGAAGCTGAGAGAGACAGAAAAAGAGCGAAAGCAAGTGAGAAAGAGACTGAAGGCGATACAGAGAGAGGGGCAGAGGGAGATAGAGTCTGTGTGAAAAGTGACAGAGAGAGCTCAGAGACAAAGAGAGCTCAGAAAGACAGAGAGAGAGCTCAGAAAGACAGCGACAGAGAGAGAGAGCTCAGAGACAAAGAGAGCTCAGAAAGACAGAGAGAGAGCTCAGAGAAAGAGAGCTCAGAAAGACAGAGAGAGAGAGAGAGCTCAGAGAGAAAAAGAGCTCAGAAAGACAGAGAGAGAGAGCTCAGAGACAAAGAGAGCTCAGAAAGACAGAGAGAGAGAGCTCAGAGATAAAGAGAGCTCAGAAAGACAGAGAGAGAGAGCTCAGAGATAAAGAGAGCTCAGAAAGACAGAGAGAGAGAGAGCTCAGAAAGACAGAGACAGAGACAGTGTGAGTGATAGAGAGAGAGAGTCAGATGGGGGGAGAGAGAGTGACAGAGCGACTGAGTGTGAGAGACATGAAGGTGATTTGTTCTGAACCTTAGGGAGGAGACATCCTTGTTTGTCTCTCTGTGGCCTGCCACACCCAAGGGCGTGGAGACAAACCCCACCCACTTACGGCAGGGGAACTCCTAGTCTCTTTTCAAAAGATGGAACATAAAGGGAAGGGCTGCCATTGGTCACAGATATCTGACAGAAACACCCACGCAACGCCTTGACTTAAGGTTACCCATTACTGTATCATGAACATACCTTGACACGCCATGCTCTGATTGGCTAGAGCTTGTTACTGTCCAATGAGCTGGCGACTTAGAGGGCATTTCCACATCAGATTACAGCTGCCACGCTGAATGTTATATGACTGCCATGTTTACATACAAAGAGCAGTTCTGTGTGCATTTTCTCCAGATGTCCAAAAATGTGAAACTTAAAACATTAAAACGTTAGAAGGTGGGCAGCCGTGAGAGAATAACAGCGAATTTGGTTTGTTGGCCTGCAGTCCAGAGAGAAGGTCTGGGTCTCACTGCTTCTCTTTCTGTCTGACATCGTGAGCGATGGAAGAGCCGGCCCCTTTACCTTCATGTTGGGGAGATGTTGCCAGGGCAACCAGGGAGCGAATGCGAGGGGGGTGGAGGAGGGTGTAGGCGGCGCCGGGGGATGCGGGGGCGGGGGCGCTTACCTAGGTTGACGGTGAGCTTGACCCTGCCGCCGTCGAGCTCCAGTCGCAGGGTGTCGGCAGACTCCTTGGAGGTGGTGGCTGTCAGCAGGCCGTACGCTCTCTGGGACATGAACCTGAGGGCCACGTCCTCTGCCTCCGTGTGCACGCCGCTGGGCATCATGATCTTCAGGTACATGCTGCCATCGTAGCTCAGCACCGTGGCCTCTGCGGCGGGGGGGGGGGCAGAAACAGTCAGGCCTTAAAGTGACTCTTGGACTGGGGCCCCAAAGATAACCAACACGGCCCCTCGTACCCATTCACAGTGGCGGTGTTTACCGGCATTCTAGCCATACATTTGTGTGGGGCCCACAAGGTTTTGGCCCCCTGCTGGCCACAAGAAGTCACTACACTGGGAGCCCCAGTGTGTAAGTTCCTTACAGGGGGCCCAGAAACAACAGATTTGCTCCTCCCGAGATGGGCTGTGGTCTTGGACCCTTTACACGCTTTTCTAAAATAAAGACGTTCCTAATGCGGCATGTTATGCTAACCTGCTAACTAGCAACCATCATCTGATCTTATTCACTGGCTATTCATGGGGGGGGGAGCATTGGGACATTATCAGAAAATCAGCTGCTCATTACCCTACATAACCTCTTATCTGTATGTGTAATATAGTCAGTTTCATTAACAAATTATAATGGCTGTGTAATTCATGCATAAAAGCGCAATAAAAGCTTCCACTAATGTGAACAACACATTTTATAACCAGATTGGCAGATGAGTGATTTCTGTACCGAAAACCATGGAAATGAATGGATTTACAGACAGTTATCAATTAAATTAAACTAAATATTAATATGCAAGCATGCCGTATCTCTCAAAGCATGCAATCAGAGTATCTCCCAGTTTGCCACGAAAAAAATCTTCCCATACCGAACCAGACTGCAGTACCGCAGACTGACAACAGATGGCAATAGAGAATAACGTTAAGAAAAATGAAACTAGAGAGACCTCTGGCACGCCAAACATGGCCGTGGCAATGGTGCTGCATTCTCGGAAAATGCATTTTGATACTTCACTTCTGCTAGGGTTATATTTGTTTGCATTCACAGCTGTAGGGAGGACAACAGCTTGCAAGGATTGGTGAGCATATTAGCACTATCCAGACCTGTGTGCGTCGAACCTAAATGAAAACATCATTAGTGCAAAATTTATAGAGTGAAATACTTTATGACAGTATTCAGGCAGCATTTGAACCTCAGCTTACCACCAAAACAATGATTCAGTGTTTTAAATCATTAATATTATACGTCTGATAATTGCAAAATCAAGGAAATGCCTCACGCATTTTTTTCATCTAACCTATTTTGTCTTTAGTATCCCACAATCCTCTGCTGTTTTAACCTCTACCCGAGTCAGTCTGCATCAATAATACATATGTTACCTTCATATAGCAAATATCTCTTCCGGAAGTTTTGCTTGGTCAACCACATAATCCCAGCCACCCGTTAAACTCTGGTTATGCTGTGTTATATATGAAGTGTGAGGGCAGGCAAGCGGACAAAAGAACTGAATGACCACTGTTGACTTACTTCTTATATTTTAATTTCCTGTTTGGCGATTTTTCTATCAGTCATTGAATATGTATCATAATTACACATATAAAAACCTTCTGTGTGCCCCCCGCCCGCAAAGAGCAAGTGCCAAAAGGCTCGCGGTGATTCATGGTCATTACTCCCACAAGCTCTTTCCATGGCCCTCAGAATTCTCGGCTTGTCTCCGCCTCCCGTCGCCGTGGAGACCGGGGGGGGAGGAGCCATACCTGTCTGGCAGTTGTAGCCCAGGAAGCCGGTGCCGGTGCAGTCGCAGATGTAGCGGTTCCAGCCCTCGCGGCATTGGCCAGCGTTGGCGCAAGGCACGCCGGCGCACTTGCGCTGGAACTCGCGGGTGCAGAAGCTGCTGACACCGGGAGCGCTCTGCATCTCCGCCAGGCGCCGCACGTCGCGGCTCTTGCCGTCGATGAAGAGGTCGCGCACGCAGCCCACGTAGCCGTAGTTCAGCAGCGCCGTCCACACACCTGGGGGCAGGATCAGGTCCGAGCGCATCTCCGGCAGACCCCCCAGGAACATGTCGCTGTCCAGATCCAGGATCTCACTGCCCTCGTTGGAGAAGAACGGCGTGCTGCGGCTGTTGACCGATATGGAACCTGCAGAGCCAGGGGCCCCATGAAAGTAAATCAGCAGTTACTGAATAAAGGCACGCAGACCTCCGGCACGATCGATGACTGACATTTGACGTTAATATCGGTCAAATTGCTGCTCCTATTTTAGCACCACTGGATGCCCTTTAGAGGAGCGTTTCTGAAGCCGGTCCTCAGGGACCCCCCCAGACGGTCCGCGTCTCTGCTCCCTCCCAGTTCCCGGTAGGCCTGGCTTGAGAAGCCGTGCAGGAGGAACGCAGTCTTCTGCAGCGCCACATGAATCTCAATGCAGCACAAGGTTCTTGGGAGAACCAAGTATTCTGAGGACTAAGCGCGAGGCTGGTGTAATTGTCTACGTAAAAGACGCCTCCAAATGCTGAATACTTCAGATGAAAATGTCTGTGCGGGGCTATGAGGAGACGCTCACGGGGACGGCCTGCGGGGCCATGAGGAGACGCTCGCGGGGACGGCCTGCGGGGCCATGAGGAGACGCTCGCGGGGACGGCCTGCGGGGCGATGAGGAGACGCTCGCGGGGACGGCCTGCGGGGCGATGAGGAGACGCTCGCGGGGACGGCCTGCAGGGCTACCAGCCACTCACTGGTCACACAGAGGCACTCAGCAGCTTTAGAGCTCACATGCTAGTTCATATTATATAGTCCTGGCAAAACAGGAAGACACTCAGGGACCCTCAGCTCCACCCTACGTACCTACTATCCATCCATCCCTCCATTTTCTGTACCTACTTATCCTATTCAGGGTCGCAGGGAGCCGCAGTGCCTCTAGGCGTAAGAAATACCCCGGGATGGGGCTCCAATGTGCTTTAATATCATGCGGAAGCATTATGATGAATAGAATGAATTTTAGCCCAAATGCTCTCCATGTGCTCTTGATGCGCCTGACTGTCCGTGTATGTACGTGTGCTTGACGTGTGCCCGACTGCGCACATAAGTACGTGTGTTTGCCGTGTGCCCGACTGATCATGTATGTACGTGTACGCGCCGTGTCCGACTGCGCGGCCGTGTGCGTGTGATCGCCGTGTGTCCGACTGCGCGGCCGTGTGCGTGTGATCGCCGTGTGTCCGACTCCGCGGCCGTGTGCGTGTGATCGCCGTGTGTCCGACTGCGCGGCCGTGTGCGTGTGATCGCCGTGTGTCCGACTGCGCGGCCGTGTGCGTGTGATCGCCGTGTGTCCGACTCCGCGGCCGTGTGCGTGTGATCGCCGTGTGTCCGACTGCGCGGCCGTGTGCGTGTGATCGCCGTGTGTCCGACTGCGCGGCCGTGTGCGTGTGATCGCCGTGTG
>JAOYFF010000049.1:1512014-1524012 GCA_025773925.1 Cryptomyrus ogoouensis
CCCCATGCGGAGCCCCTTATGGCATGTGCGTGGGCCGTCTATGTTCCCCATGCGGAGCCCCTTATGGCATGTGCGTGGGCCGTCTATGTGCCCCATGTGGAGCCCCTTATAGCATGTGCGTGGGCTGTCTATGTTCCCCATGCGGAGCCCCTTATAACATGAGTGTGGGCCGTCTATGTCCCCCAAGTGGAGCCCCTTTATAGAATGCGCATGGGCCGTCTATGTCCCCCATGCGGAGCCCCTTGTAACATGCGCGTGGGCCGTCTATGTTCCCCATGCGGAGCCCCTTGTAACATGCGCGTGGGCCGTCTATGTCCCCCATGTGGAGCCCCCTTATAGCTTTTGCCTGAGCTTCAATGGAGAGTAAATGCAGATGCCACGTTCTGAAAAGGCCCCAAAAACATTTGAGGATGCAGGAGTCAGGCAGCCGGTAGCTCCCTTCACTTCCGCCTGCTAGTTATCCTCTTTTCCTCAGGACAATCCTCTGATCCTTCTTATTAAAAATGAGATAAAGCTTTAAACAGCAACAAACATTCAGCACAAAATGTGGTCATGAATAATTATGTCAGAAAAAATAAACCTTTAAAGGGATATTTATTTTTCCTCTTAAGCAAGCTGCTTGCACTCGTACTGTTTAATGGCTCACTTGAGGTATCTGTTTTAGTTGTACTGACATTCTGAGCTTTGGTAAAACGCAACATTTTCCCCTCAAAACAATATATTGTTCAACATTTAACTTTTCATTTGCCATCTAACGGTTTGTTGTATAGGTATTGTACTGGTCTCTGGAAAAAGCTATTGGTCATCTACTCAGCCTTCAGTAACCCTCTTAACAACACATTTAGATGCACAAACAGAGTCACACAAGAATCTGTGCTCCAGAGTATCATTCTGCACTTGGGCCAAAAGTGTCTCACATGATTGAGACACGGCCTTTAACTGGACGATCTTTTTGGGATGAAACTTCCGGGTCTATTTACAAATAAAGGCACCGTACAGGGCAAAGCCGGTCAAGGTCTATATGGTGTCCTAAGCAGGCTTCAGTGCTGGCGCCCCCTGTCTGACACATAGTGAAACTGGCTGGCTAACTCGGTGCCCCCTGTCTGACACATAGTGGAATACCTGACTGCTCGCAAACCGGAGCAAGGCCAACCGGCCGGGTGCAACTCTAGGACCCACACGACCTACTACACTCAGATTGTCAACAGGAAGTGACACGACCAGGCAGGACCAGGGCCCGACGCCATCTCTGTCCTCATGGATGGGTTCCTCGTCTCTGGGTAACCACCCAAAAAGGGAGTGCAGGTCCCCCGAGATGTTTCAAAAATACAGTAACTGTATGTGGCCAACAGGGGGCAAATCACAAGGGCCCCATGTACACGTCTGGTTTGAGTACTGGAAAACATGGCTGCTGTCTGTGTACCTCATTGGCACTGACAGACCCCTTACGGCACATTTCCCTGAAACAGTCCTTCCTGCTGTTTTTATGTGGAGGTGTAGTCGTCAGGGGAAATGTATTACATTTCTGACGATTCAATAAAGAAGTCGAATAGGCTGACATTTAATAAAAACACATATCAAAAAGCTTAAACGTCATACCACTTGACCCAGGAATCGTAATGCAAAGGGACGGTGTCTTCATAATCAAAAGGTGAACACGTAGCTAAAACCTGGTAGTGCCTGTGTGACATTGCCCATTGTTTGCTAGGAGGGATACGTGAGGAACTGAAGCGCTGTGGATCTGTCACGTGGGGCACCGGGTAGCCTCGCACTTACATCAGGTGGGGCACCGGGTAGCCTCGCACTTACATCAGGTGGGGCACCGGGTAGCCTCGCGCTTACATCAGGTGGGGCACCGGGTAGCCTCGCGCTTACATCAGGTGGGGCACCGGGTAGCCTCGCGCTTATATCAGGTGGGGCACCGGGTAGCCTCGCGCTTACATCAGGTGGGGCACCGGGTAGCCTCGCACTTACATCTTTTAAGCAGCCCATGAAGTTGTTGCTGACGGGTGACCCGGGCAGGTCCGCCGTGTTGGGGCTCCCCCCGATGTAGAAGAAATCATCGGAGCCGAGCATGGTGTAGTCCTCTTGGGTGTAGCCCGTGGTGGTGAGAATCCCATCCACCGATATAGTCACCTGAGTCAGCCATAGCCAGACAGACGGAGAGCAGGCGGAGAAAGACAGAGAGAAAGAATAGGAGAGAGAGGATTAAACACGAACCGCAGGGCAGGCCGGACTGCGTCCTAGAGCTACTGTGCCGAATGCCTGCGTCATGACAGCTCAGAGGGAGGGCTTTCACGAGTGCAGCTGCAGGGCCCGGCCGCCACAACCATGCCGTCCTGCCAGGTGCGTCCCCAAAAAAGGAAGGAGGGCAGCCTAAGCATGTATCTTAATCCAGCTCGCAGCCACATGGCCACATGCTTCAGTTCTACCACTATGCTGTGATAACGTTGACGTAAACGCTAGTGCTAACATCAATGCTAATGCTAACGTCACTGCTAATGCTAACGTCACTGCTAATGCTGTAATGTTGTTTAAGGTTATAAACAAATATATAACTAATAATTTATATTTTTTGGGGGGGGGGAAGTGAGGGGAAGGCAGTGTCTCTCCAAACCGGACTGAAGTCTCCTTATTAAAAATGCAAAAACTGAGAGGCTCGGAGAGAATGGAAGATCTACTGTTATAGGATGTGCGACTGCTTCCCTCTCGACGGCATCCGAATGGATGCTGAAGTTGGCCATTTATTCATAAGCTTTGGAAATGAATGAACGCCACTATTACTACATCACTCTCAGTTAATTTGATTTATATTTTAATTTAAACTCATCTTTTGTTGGTGTTTTATCCACCATCCGTCGACGCAGAGCACAAGATTTTATAAGACATAAAGAAATGTTGAACTTTATAACTTCAACAAGCCTCAAGCCCAAACCCGTCTCCAGTGGCCAGCTGGAGGCAGCTAGTTATGTGGCTGACGTCGCTATCTTGAGTGAGGACAACGGCTGCGGATCAGATACTAACATGAAACCGTATTCCATGTTAAAGCTGTGACTATTGGAAAAGGCATCATGTATAATAGGTGTGAAACATGACGAGATGTTTGAAGGTGTCTGGCTACTTTAAGCATCTCTTGTGAAGGCACAAGGTGGGGAACGGGGGGTCCTGTCAGCTGCACTCGGAAAGACCGTCCCAAACTGAGCGCAATGGTCTCACTGCTCTTAGGATTACCGTACTTCCCTCAATAAAGGGCAACTCATTTTTATGTCTGCCACCGCTGTTCAGGGAGATTGGTGTCAGTGGATTTGCCAGTGGTCGGGGGGTCAGGTAGGGGCGGGACATTCTTGCCAGTTTGGGACCGTTTGCCGGTGGGACCTGTGTCCGTGGTCGTGGGGAGGGTGACAACAGTGTGTGTGTGGCGTCGGTTTTTTCAGAAACACGACGGCAACGTGGCGGGCGTCTGAGTGTCTGCCGACAGGGCTCGTCTGTCGTGCCAAGCAGATCCAAGTGTCACAATTTCGTCCAGCTGAGGCGAGTGAAATCCAGGTAATTAGCACAACTCCGGTGCCAAGACTTCATATCGCATTTTCCAATTGAGGACTTTGCCAGAGAGTAGCCTGGCTGTCAGTTACGTTGCTAATGCCATCATTAAGAAATCATTAATGAATTACGCCCAGCCAGCTGCGAGCCACCATCCAGGATGCCATGGAAATGTAGTAGGGTTAGGCAGACATGAGACATTCGTTATGAATGCTGATTTTGGATGTTCTTCAAACCCAACCCCTAATCGCGAAATGTCAATGAACCATGGGAGGTTATTATGACGAGGCTTAGCTCATGCTATCGAGGCTGCCTCTACGCAGGGACCGCCCAGTGTCACGTACTGTAAACCCCGTAAATCCAACTCCCTGGCGACTGCATACCTACCCAAATAAACGCTCAAGGTTCCCTGGAGATGCCCAAAAAACATAATGCTTCACTCAATATGCACAAACAAGCCATTCGGAGATAAAGAATAACAGAAACCAACAGACTCTTCTCCTCAAAAGCAAAGTGGGGGCAACCTTATATCTCTGGGGAGGCTGCTCAGCTCCTGGTCCCACTGTGGAAGATTCTGGATCATTGCTGCCCACTGTTATAATACCGGTTGGAATCGCTACACTTTTTGCTCCTTGTGATACGATAACAGATTCCCGCCACCGCTGACAGATGAGACTGCGAGGCTGAGAAGTGCCCCCCCCCCAGCTGCCAGCGTCTGTCGTGTAATTTGCGACTCGTATGAAACGGACTCCGCAGTTAACGGTAAAAGATGCGCCAGTGCGTTCAGCACACAACCACACCGTGCTTCTCGCTGCAGCCTGCCATGTTCAAACAAGAAACTTTAATTAAACTCATATTAAGGTTTCCTAGTCTGATCATATCTCCATCTTTTCCCAGCATGCAATAGACCGCACGTTCCACTGACTCCTCTCAATCATAAAGACATTAAGAACATCCTCATTTCTACAATCTGGATTCACCAACTGTGAAGTAAGTCATTACCCACCACCCCCCCATCGCACCCCCGACATACACACACACACACACACACACACACAACGACGCACATACACACACATCCCCCGCTAAACTGTAAATTCCCAGTGACTCTCACCCCACTACATGAAATATTGCTTCTTTATGTTTTACTTAGAATCGATTTTGTTACATTTTGACTGAAAACTAAACTGATGCCTATTAGGTCCCTATTTTATTCATTTGAGTAGTCAGGAATATTTATAAATTTTACAAAGCAGGTAGGTAATTACATGTGCTTTCTGCATTGACTTAGATAATCTGGATACTCCAGTTACACACAATATAAAATATAGATGTATGTATATGTGTATGTATGGATGTTAAATAGATATATTTCAGTTTAAGTCATAAAAATAACACTTATCGGAGTTTAAATACAACTTGATGTTGGGCTGATTGCGTTGTTAGAAAGTATGTTTAATAGATGTATTTAGCTAGCAGGTGCACTGTGGGTAATTCATTTCAAAGTCACATATGTTATAATTACTTTTCAGTTTGACTGCAAAAATACAAACCTGGTGAGAAAACGATTTACACGGACTGCTTCTCAATATAAATGTGCATAAAGTATTGTGAATTATATCATCAGCAGCTGACACGGGTAAGTGCAGTTCGGGAATGCCTCACGCCACAGAAGAAAACTGCAGTAAGCTTATATCGGTTTACCGATTGTGGTTATATACGTATATAACCATGGTTCATATTAACCTGGTTACAGGTGATTCACTGGTGATACAAAATTAATACACAAATTGAGGAGGGCGATATATATAGAGAGAGAATGAGATGGACTAATTCATTTCGGAGTCTTTTAGATGTATGACACATAAAGATTATTATGGGATGATGTGAAATTGTGTGTGTCTGTATATATACTGTTCAATGTGCAGCTTTTATATTGGCAGAAATGAGGAAATAATCTGAGATAAAAAAGGACAGGTGAATTCAATAAACCTGTCACGGGCAACGATATTAAATAGGAGAAGTGACTGAGGAGTAAGATGTTTTGTTTTTCACTGCAGTGACACTGAGAGACCACTGTAAAAGAAAGCCCCGTGTCACCTGCGATGTGCAGCTCATATATACCAGCTGTCACGACTACAAGCAGTGAAACAAGCATTACAAGGGCCCGCCCCCCCTGGGGCCGAGCTCTTGTCTGAATGGATGAAGCAGCTCTTCCTTGTTCCTCGTGGCAAAAGCACGGCATCCTGCTGTCCAGAAAGAACATCAATGCGACAGAAGATGCGTCAATGCTAGTGACCCAGGAGGGCTGCTAAATGGACCATCCATCAGAAGTTCCTGTGGGGTGTGCCCCCCCCCGGATGAAGGAGACCATTACGAAATTGCACCTGTACTCTACCTGATCATATGACCTGAACACAAACTATACAAGTCTGTAGCGGTTCAGATCGCACAGCAATTATGTTCTACATAGCAGTGTTTTAGGTAAAGTTCAATTTAGTCAGAAAATTATTGGATTCTCATAAGTAATTTCACATTATTATTATTATTGTTGTTGTTATATTGTTGTTATTTTTGTTGTGTTGTTATATTGTACTGTTATTGTTATTAGTCTTGTTACATTGTATTGGTGTTATTGTTGTGTTGTTATATTGTACTGTTGTTATTGTTATTTTTGTTACATTGTATTGGTGTTATTGTTGTGTTGTTATATTGTATTGTTGTTGTTATTGTTGTGCTGTATTGTTGTTGTTGTTACTGTTCTCATCCTGGACAGCGCAGCAAGGCTAGAGGGGCGCAGCAGGGGTACAGATACACTGGCCCAACCCAGCACTTTTAGCATGCGTGAGATTGGGCGGGTGGGAGGAAGAGGGGGGGCCGAAGCAGCATTTTGTCAGGGGGCATACAATTTCTAGTTACGCCCCTGGCAGGCAGTCCAGGCCACGAGGACGAGGGCTCCCTCAATGGGATGGCAGACCAATGCAGGAGACACTGTGTAACACTAAGGGCAATATTAGGGGCCCAGCGCACTTCCTGCACTGTGGGGCACGATCGACCCCAGCTGAAAGGCATGCAAACAAAGGGAGGACTGAAGATCTGAACTCATGACCCCGAAGCGGCGACTTTCACAGCAGCTATGGACCTGAATATGTGGCCAGCAGCAAAAGACTTTCAGGAACGGCTCTGCTTCTGTTACTGAGGAATGTTATAAGCGCCACTTTATTCATCTGCACAATAACCAGTCAGTAAATGATTAAATACCAAAGACAGATTTTATCAGCAGCTTCATAGAATTTCTAAGACATAGGGCTGCAGAATCGGGGAGTTACAAGGCTGCCTTTTATAGTGGAGTTAAATTATTGCATATATTTTTCATGCCATACAGCCCTCACTGAATATGTAGGACCCTGTGACTCCAAACAGGAAGATGGATGGATGAATATGGAGGAGGGTGTGTACTGAAGCAGTGAGTATATACACAAACACCCACCCTTATGTGTGCTGTGAATCACCGTCGGATATACTATCACCAAAGATACCCTGCCATTATGTACGCTCAGGGCATCTAAGTACTGCGGCACCTTGGAAAATGAACTTCAGTGACAGCGATTCATAGGCATTGGCATCCCAGTAGGTCCATTTGCCTTTGTGTTGGCCCAACAGGGATACGTCTCGATCCGTGCAAGTTTTGGCACGTCTTTTTTGTTTTGTTCTGTTCCGAGGTGGCAGTCGAGTTGCAGTTAGATTTTTCTCGACTGACCTGTTCGAGTTCTGAATTGGTAGAGTTGAACATGTCTCGACCCATACAAATTTTAGCAGGAACGGTCAAGTTCCGTGATTTCGGGCGAGGTGCAAATCAAAAAAAATTCAACAGACCCGAAAGTCTGAGTTGGTCGAGCTAAGAGATGTTCAGGTTCCAAGGTTCTACTGAACTCAAAAATCACCCAATTCCAGTACATATGAACTCAACCAGAAACGTTGACACCTCCTTTTGTCTTTATTTCTTAATAGATTTTTTTATATCTGTATATATCCCTGTACTGTGCTTAAAGGTCCTTAATCAGTCCACCAACACACCCTGTTAATCTCAACTCCTCCACACTTCCAACCTGTTTTATTCCCCAAAGACTCAGAGTTAAAATTTTAGATTTTAAACACACTGGCTATTTTATATAACATCACAACAGCCACATAGCTAGAATTATGCCAGGTGTAGCCCATCGCCAAGTAATTCTCGCCGACGAATCGTGTGGACCTCCTGCTTCAATTACTATGAAAAAATAAGGCTGATGTCAATAGCACATGCTTCATAACTAACAAACTACTGTGCGTCATCCTCATATCGATACAATCCATCCACCAATTCTTCCATAATTGCGTATCCAGTGAAAGGAACAAGCCTGGGCCTCACTCTATCCAAAAAATCTTGCTGATACGATAGCAGTTATATGCTTTTCCCCCCTTTTTTTTAGTTCTGATAAACCCTACACTTGGTCTGCATGCTTTTAGACAGGTTAAGTCGGCCTATTAGCCAACACGCACGGATCACTTGCCGCTAACTACATCACTAATCTATGTCAGAGCACCTCCGCGATGATTAATGACAGGGGCTCCTGCAGTCCTGTTCCACACTCCGAGTATTATATGGCACTGCTTCAGGTCACTAAACACCAACCAGCCATCGTAACCAGGCCCGCTAATGTGAGCCTGATGATACTCTGCTCTCTGATCCATACCAGGTATATAAATACATTTAATCTCGCAAAGCCTGCGCCGCATGTCTCATAGATAACGCATTCGATGACAAGAACGCGTCAATGTGAACGCTACACTGCCTCCCAAATGATTTCTGGATTAATCTGATTGCCCTGTCCCACACCTACCTCATTCCTAACTAAGGATTGTTTTGTTGACTAGGGCTATATTCATGGCGAGAGCAGAGGAATATTAAGAGAGATTAAATAACCTAAAAACTTCATAAATAGCTATAAAACTTTTAAAAAGAGTTAAAACAATGTACATGACATGCTTAATATTAGCTTTTGATAATTTCTTTTTTAATTTATTATTTTTAAAAAATCTGGCTTGACTTTAATAAAAATTCCTTTTAAAGAATCACTAAAATGTTAACTTCGCCTAAGGGAGTTAAAAAAAAAAAAAAAAATTCAATAAAATCTGTTTCACAGGTAAAGGTTCTTTGCATGTAAAACGTGCTGGTAGATTTAGGTGAATTAACTGATCCCAATAATTTTGACAGCTTTTGTCATGTATCCATTATTTGGGATGATTTCACACAGTTTGTTATTAGTCCTTCCATCCCATTCAGCTTGGCACATTTTCATTGCGTGGGACAAGTTTGAGATTGGAAGGTCGTTATTAGACGCGTCTGTACAGGTGAATTTATGGCCTTTTTGGCAGCTTTTGCGGTCAGTTTGTTTCATTTCTAGCTGCAGAAACAAGGCACTAGGTGGTCACTGTAGCGGAAAAACTAGCGGCACGGTGAAAATTAAGATGGCGGCTTCCTTGAGAGTGATATGAATGAAGCTGGAGCGCCTGCAGGGCGAGGCAGCCAGATACCTGTGGCCCCGAGGGATTTTATTCTCTCACATAACTACCAGACAGGCTTCTGTTGCCTCTCCTCTGCTGTTGTTTTGGCTTTTATCATCACATTTTCAGTGTTGTATAATATTTACTGGGTGCCTCACGCCGTCACCTCACGCCTGCCGGGATGTGGGCTGAATCACATGCCCGGTTCTGCATGTGCGTGCTGTTCACATGTCCTCCCTGACAGCCTGGCGTCCCGTCCCATGTGTCCCCTGCCTCAAGGTCTGCGCTCCCTCAGAGTTATTTGTATGTTATAAAAATGTTCCGAGGGCAGGAAGAAAAATGATTGGTTCAGTGAGACAACCAATAAGATTGTAGAGGAGGTGGGTCCAAACAGCTAGAGGCAGGACCAAGACATCTAATTGGATGGTCCCGCCTCCTCTAGTTCCTTGGAACTACCTCCTCTTCAATCTGACTGGTTGTCTCTCTGAACCAATCACTTTTCATTCTGCCCTCAGAACATTTTTGTGTAAGTAAATCTCCCATGAGCTTCCTACTATGGGCTCTAAGCTTATCACCACCCAGCAGCGGATAAACGGTTCTGGAATATGGATGAATAATTGTACGTGGCTCACACATACACTAGGACACAAACTGACTCTTGATATACAGCTTCCGCATTCGTTCAGCGGTTTATTTCTGGAAGTAACTCTGAATCAGCTATCCAGGTAGCTGCACCTGACATCAACCCTTAAGCGACTAATCCAGTCAGCCTGATGCTTCCATTTAATCAATGCCTGCCTTGTTCTACAGAGCCCTCCAACAATTAAGGAGCCTGTAAATAATTGATTTCATATAAAGTTCAACGTTGCCGCACGGAGAAAGAGCCCTGTCACAAGAGAGCCGCATCTGAAACTACTTTGGCAGATTTTGTTCAACAAGACAGGAAGCTTGTCATGAATGCTAACTGAAAGCGTTCAGTTTAACTCGATTTAATTCCGGAGATTCCTTCCGCTAACGGCTCAATCACAGCAAGAAGGTTAATTAGTTAAGAGCTCAGCTGGGACAGGAACGACGCGGCAGGAATTGTACATTTCCCGGGCATCTCTAAATAACACAAACGCACACACACAAAAAAACACCCCACACATTCTCCTGCATCTTAATCGTAGAGAAACAAGGTCCCATTCCGTGCATCATGCTAAGCCTCAGAGAGCCAGTTTACGATGCAGGAAACAAGAGGCACAGAGCTGGGTGAGCGAAACCTGTACGCAGGCAGGAGCGCGGCGCCAGCGGAGACCTGACACACACCCCGGCTGCACGGTAATCGCTCACCGGTGGATCTGACGCCAGCCTATTCTAATTTCATATCCTGCCGCCCATAGAGCATTCCCGTCACGTAAACAGCTGCGTGAATAAACATGAGGCAGCCGGCTGAGAAGGAAGGGAGAATCAATATTTCTTTCAGACGCGGTTACTCATTTGTTTCACATTTTCAAAGGAAGCGGAGTTACAGCCGTCCTTCACTCGCTCATGACCAGCTTGATCAATTCTCCACGGAAATGGCCTTGTGCGTCCAGAACGGCACTGGGCTGCTAGACAGCTCCACTTAACGTCCCTGACCAGCAATGACCTAACTCCCCCCCCCCCCCCCATAATGTTAAAGCACCACATATTATCCTCAAGCAATTTCTCAAGTTGATCATTTCCACAAAAACATGACTCGATTTGCAAATTATCAGTGTATTCGCCATTTTTTTTTTTTAACAAAATTTTCTCAGACGTTGAGGATTATTGCTCTAAAAAGACAAACTTCAAACAGAAGTTTCTCGACTCAGAGCACATGCTTATCCTTGCCATCTACAATCAGCGATAGTCTGCCCCTCAATAATAAAAGACGTACAAAATTCTATTAACGTTTTCGTTTTGAGCTGTATTTATTTTTCGTATATTCAGAATCTTCAGAAGTGTAAAAATGCTGATGTCAGCGTTCATATATTACAGATTTCACTGATTCTTATAAATGAGAAGATTTTGATGAAACTTATTTAACGTTCTAAATTTCCCTCTACTGTCGATGAATGAAAAATGTTCGAGTGCCTCAAACAAGACACCAAAATAAGAGTTACCTTCTGTATCTGGTCAAACAAATTCATAGCCAAACCTACAGTCCAAACCTACTGAATTTCCAATAAAGACTGTACCGTATGTCTTATGAAAATATGTTAAATGTAAAAATGGATAAAGGTTTTATCAGCACAGTACAGACAATGACAAAGCCATAGGGCACCTTCCGTCAGGGCTGAAATCCAGGTCCGTCTTACCTTTGCTGTCTGTCACTCACCTGAGCTGTCCTAATTCCTTGCAGATGGGTTGTTTTGACTTTTAGAGGGAGAATTTCAATACAGACACTGCTAAAAATGCAAAAAGGTGGGAAAATATGAGCAAATAAATAAAGGGACCTCATTCTTCTCAAATGTACGCTTACCAATTAATGGAGCTTCCACACTGGTTTGGGAGCATATCTCCAGCTACGTCTTACAAAACAGTATCGGGCAAAACACTTAGCACCATATCTGAAGGGCTTGCAATCCACAGCATGAAAAGTGAGAAACGTTAGCCATGTACATCGTGTCGGGTCATCTGATACGTTTTGAGGTTTTGGGAGGATTCGCAGGGTCCCACACCAGTCAGACTGGATCGGGGAGTGGTGTGGCATCCTGGTGGAGTTGCCCGTTTGGTGGCTGGCAGCTGGTTCGGTAACCAAACTATGATGTCTAACAGGCAATAGATGAGATCCAGGAATCTGAAGATCAATCAGCTCATGTCCAGCTGGGGAGCTATATACTATTTGGTTGCTGATCCAGTAACAGAGTGATGTGAGAGGGAGGGGGGGGGGGGGGGGGGGGGGGGG
>JAOYFF010000049.1:1530027-1544070 GCA_025773925.1 Cryptomyrus ogoouensis
GTGGCTCATCAGAAGTCAAGTAGGATAGAAAACCTACTGGATAGTAGCTCTCCAGGACCGGAGTTGGAGACCCCTGGAATAAGGAAGTTCAATCTGGCAGAAAAGTATCATTGTTTTTATTACAGTATTCAATGGCAATGTTGTTGCTATCTTTCTCCGTTTATGAATCTACTTTATTTTCCTAATAACGCGCTACTTTTCTCCTTGTTACCGTGGATACTGGGGTTTTTGAGGCAAAAACCAAAATAAATTAATAAATAAATGTCGTCAAGCAGTAAATGTGCTTTAATGAATATTTCTGGCTCTGCCAGAAGATTGATAGCTGGCAGAATTCAAACTGACACTTCAATAGGCACTCCCAAGCCCTAAACACACACCCAGAATAGAAAACATAAGTCCTTCAAGCACAGGACATGGAAATGCATGTCAACACACGCTGTGACACGCCAGCCCTCACACGCATGCACATCACCGTGGTGCTTAAAGGGGCCCATGCGTCACATCCTCGCCTCTAACCGCAGGTCACACGCATGCACATCACCGTGGTGCTTAAAGGGACCCATGCGTCACATCCGTATCTCTAACCGCAGGTCACACGCATGCACATCACCGTGGTGCTTAAAGGGTCCCATGCGTCACATCCTCGCCTCTAACCGCAGGTCACACACATGCACATCACCGTGGTGCTTAAAGGGTCCCATGCGTCACATCCGTACCTCTAACCGCAGGTCACACGCATGCACATCACCGTGGTGCTTAAAGGGGCCCATGCGTCACATCCTCCCCTCTAACCGCAGGTCACACGCATGCACATCACCGTGGTGCTTAAAGGGGCCCAGGCGTCACATCCTCGCCTCTAACCGCAGGTCACACGCATGCACATCACCGTGGTGCTTAAAGGGGCCCACACATTATATCCCAGCTTAGATGACCAAACCTGGGTAAATATAGCATGCAAAATATATAGTAGAAATCATTTATGTCATAAATATTATCTTCTCCTGATAAACTGCATTACTATTATTGTACTTCGCATCAACAGTGCAATGCTCTGTTATTTTTAGATAACTGAGCGCAATAACCATACATGACATTTATTTTGTTATACTATGTTTGATTGTTACATTACAAATGTATGTTATGAATGTAGAGGCTGTTACTAAATTTCATTGCACGTGTGTAACCCACTTGCATAATGAGAAATAATAAAAAAAAAAACCCTGATCCTTGATAAATTCAGATATTGATAAACAGATAAATTTGCTACTTCATATTTCGGAATATATATATTTAAAAACAAGAACCACGGCTCTCCTTGTGCGAAGGAACCAACTCGCCATTGTTCTGGTGAATGCGGCTGGGAAACTACGACATATCGCCTTACAGTACAGGAAGGCAACATCTGCACTAAGAGTATCCGTGACACACGGGTAGGGCTGACATTTGTTTTGTTGACATTATTGCACTGATTTGTGTAACTGAAGGGTCATTCTGTTGCCAAGTACCACAGCGCCAGATGGATCTCAGCGGTTGTTGTTGCTAGGTGACATATGAGCGATTCCGGTGGGGAGAGATCCTTTAATTGAGGAACCACATCCGTGACCCGGGCCGCACTGCATCTGCTGCAGGTTAAAGTGCACTGAACCAAAACTCTCCTCTTAGCCTTAACAGATAAAATGTCAATCTGCTTTCCACGGCAACCACAGGAGATTTTGAATTTCTGGCGTTTCGTTATCGCCGTAGCTCATTTTAGCGCTTTAGGCACTGGAAGCCTTGGGGGAAATGAGCCCAGTGGACACGGCGTAGGTGTGACTGGCGTGTTGCCGGTCGGAGAAACCCGAGCGAATCACACCGCGCGTGAACAACATCGGAGGCAGTGACAGGCCACTTGTGCACCTGGCACCAGATTCAGCAGCGCCTCCCTCTGGTCCGGATGTTTAATTGCCGTTGGCTAATGTCGCCTGCTGGGCTTATCGTACTGTGAGGTGGCATCTGTGCCGCTGTGCTGAAGCAGCTAAGCGATTCGAAGGCAGCAGGCAGAGACGGCATCAGGTATCAGTCAGCGCGCCAGGCGCGGCCGTTTCTCCATGACCGAGGTCAGCTGAAGGTCATCAGCCAATCATCATGTGCCAAGAATTTCTGACATCCTGTCTTAGCACCTGAAAGGTTGACCTATAACGGCATAAAACCTCGCTTTGTGTTCAAATTCACTCCAGCTACTCGACGGCGCCACACACAGGACAAACACAAACAAGGACAAGGCAGACCAAGACCCTCAGCTGAAAGTGTAAATCTGACCACAGCCCGTCTTTCTGGCTTTGGCAGAATCTCCCCTGACATTCACCCCTCGCTACCCGCACAGACAAATCTACAGGTAACACCTGCATATCAGCCCAGCTAACACTGTCAGTCACCTGTCAGTCCAGAGCTGGTCATTACTCACCACGACCCAAACCCTGGATTAGTATTCTGCCCCCTGCTGGTTCATCACACACATGCACAGTCAAACATACAATTATTTGGTTTTATATACAGTATACAGGTACCGTGTCAGAGCGTTAATCACTGTGTGATACCCATACAGTATTTCAATAATACAATACGCTACAGCAGGGGCGCTGCTAAAAATTTTGGGCCCCAAGAAACATATCATACTGGGGCCCCCAATCCAGAGCAATTCAGTTATTTACCAAATTATTTAAGGCCCCCGTCACTCCAGGGCCCTTGGAATCGTCCTAACTTTTCCCCCCTTTACGGCGCCCCTGCGCTACAGCAGTGTTTCTTAAACCATTCCGCTGGCACCCCCTGACAGTCCACGGGAGCTGGGAGGGAGCAAAAATGTGGACCGTCTGGGAGTCTGGACTGGATTGGGAAACACTGCACTACAGCACTGTGTAACTACCTGACGGTCATTCTTCATTCATCTGTCATCTCCCATCTCCCGGCTGCCTGTTTCTGCGTTCCCACTGACCTCCACGCCACATTCATATCACTGTCATTTCATTCGGCTTGATACTTCTTGCATGTTTCATTTAAATTAGCTGCTTCTGAATCACCGCCTGTAAGCATGTGCTGAATTAGCGGATCCTAAATCCATCCATTTGCCCCCAGACAGGAGCTCTAAGCGCTACGAGCCTCGATCTCACCATTCAGGATGGTAACTCTGTGCCGACCTTGATTGGAAAAACTTGATATCTGGGTTGCCGGGAATCAGGCGGAGCTGAGAACACTCCGTAAATAGACGGAACCTTGATTACAGACCGTACTTTTGGTGTTCCGAGGTACGTGACCGTCTACACCAGTAGGTGGCGTAAATTTCGATCAGAAAGACAGACCTGAGCAGTGACCTCGATGTAACGGGATTTGCGACAATCCCTGCAGACATACAGAACGCTGTTAATGTTAATTTCACAAAGACACACATTAGAAGGTGTGCTTGCTTCGGTGTTAGAGCAGACATCTGTGCAAAGGTGAAATAAAACAGAGAAAACAATTCTGCAAGCTCTATACATCCTAGAAATCGTTTATGACAAATAGTCTTTATTGTCTTAATTGTGCTAAGCTTATTAATTAAGCTTTAATTAACACGGTAAAGTTTATATCTCTGTACTTCTGTTCTCGTCTTTTTTGGGCCTCAGTTAAATGGCTCCAAGCATCCGTGTCGGGACACTGGCAGCTGCAGCCACTGGGGCACACAGGTTATGGAAACAGGTTAAGGAAACGTTGCAGGCCCCGCTCCGGAGTACGGCCCACTGGCGCAGAACCGCCAGATATTACAGGAGCCGTTTGCATTAAGTACATTTCCAAGGCCAGGCTCCTCTGCAGAACTGGGAGCTTCCGTGTGCACGTCTGTTTGCTGAACTACTACTACACCAGTGCTTACATTCTCCTAGCTCACTCCCTTACTCTGCACATACATTAACTCACTCCCTTACACAGCACACATATTGTATCCCTCCCCTTACAGTGCACACACATCTCACTCCCTTACAGTGCACACATATTGTCTCACTCCCTTTAAGTACACACACATTGCATCACTCCCTTACAGTGCACACACTGTATCTCACTCCATTAAAGTGCACACACATTGCCTCACTCCCTTACAGTGCACACAGAATATCTCACTCCCTTACAGTGCACATACATTGTCTCATTCCCTTACAGTGCACATACATTGCCTCACTCCCTTACAGTGCACACACAGTATCTCACTCCCTCACAGTGCACACACACATGGTCTCACTACCTCACAGTGCACACACACAGTATCTCACTCCCTTACAGTGCACACACATTATCTCACTCCCTCACAGACACATTATCTCACTCCCTGATAGGTAAGCAGTCTTGCCCTATGACAACCGCTCCCCAAAAACTCAGCCAGGTTACCATGGTCACTGCTGCATCATGGCAGCGCCAACGCCGCAGCCCACGGCCGAGCACACGCTCTTTGGGATGCCCGCTGGTCATTGCAGGAAGGTCAAGTGGACACCCCCGTCTCAGAGGAGGCTTCCCTCTGCTTCAGAAAGGTCTCCCTAACCCTTCTCACCACTTGGTGGAGCAAGCAGGCTTCACTGATCAACGCCTGACTGCTGCTTTAGGTTTTATTTTTGGGTGTTTGCACATTGTTAAGATCTCTTTAATGCAAATGTTATTTTTCTTTTTCTTTTGCCATGCATATTCATATGATTCCTAAGGTTAAAGTCAACCCAAAGGTTTTCTATCAGCCTGGTATTTTCCACATTAAAATTATTAACTACACACAGTTCCACAGCATAAGGCCATGCATGCCTTATCAAACAACAGGTTACATAGAACTTTTTGTAGAGTTATTGTACCTAAGTACGAACATGCACACACACAGTCTAGCAACTGTCATCTTTTTGCAATTGTTGGCTACTAACCCCATTCAAATAAAGCTGAAAAAGATTTACAATGCAGTTGAATAAAATCTTTTTTTTTTTTTTTTAAATCAGAAGTACTAATTTGCCCCACACAGATACATCTAAACATCTAAACCTGAACACAGACATGCACACATAGAGACACTTTTAGGTCTCTCACAGCTTGTGACCAATGAATGATTTAAGCCAGTGGTCCTCAACCCTATTTTATCCAAGGACCCTGTGTGTCCAGGAAAACATGCTTGTCCCCTCCCCCGCGCCCCCCGCCCCGCACAGGTTATGATATTGTTTCTCTTGTATGCATCCTGCAATTACGACAAAAATTGCCAGTGTTTATTAACATGAATGAATTTTAATTTGGTTGCATTGCCAAACAATGTAATTTCTTTCAAACATGACTCAAAGACGGCCTCTCTCCACTGAGTCCTCCAACACTATATCTTCAGTTATAGTTATATCTTTAGTTTAGTTAATGACATCACTCTCAAAACAGAAGGTGAATGTTTATGAACAAAAAAAATCTAAATCTTAAGTCTATTTGGCAAAAGGCTCTAATATCAGTAGCCTGACAACCATAAAATGTGCACTTAACTGAAAAGACCCTCATTTTAAGGTATTAGCCTTCAACAACATAAAACAAATATTATTCTTAACAAAGTATCAATACGAAATGAACCGAGCAACAATGAATCCTGGCCTTTCCCCTCCGTCAGCTTCCCCCAGAGACGCCGCTAACCGAACACTTTGATTTTAGCCCTGATTCTGGGATTGTGTGTAACGTTACGAGTAACTTGGTTTGCAAGTGTTTTGCAAGACGAGCAAAAATGTTTAACAATTTTTAACTTGATACTGTATTTAGCTTTCTAATGGGAAAATTCGCTTTGATATACGAGTGCTTTGGATTACCAGCACGTTTCCGGAACGAATTATGTTCGCACTCCGAGGTTTTACTGTATCTCATTTTGAAAATACATACCGTGAAAATTTGGTATAGGCTACTGCCCAGGCTTAGCGTTAGCATGTCGTAATTTTTTCTACGCTTTACAAACAAATTGCGTGCCCCCTCCACGAATCGTCACTGAGGCCCCCTAGTGGGCTACAGCCTCCGCTTGAGAACCGCTGATTTACGCCACAAGGGCACAGTGGGCAGCTGAGATGCCCCAGCCAGTTAGCCCCTCCTTCCCTCAGTGGTACGATAGCGATGCTGGCTATAGCCAGGGGCTCCCGTTTGGGGCCCAGCGATGGGTATCTTAGCAGTGGCTGACTGGCGCTGTGGCTCCATCGCACTGTAACGAATCAGCAGTTCTCGGATCTACTGTCTGTTCCCGTTTTTCAAGAGGTCTAACCAACCGGTAGGGATTTTCCTTATATCCCTGATATTAAAATTTTAAATAAAAAAAGGAACAAGTTAAGACAGAGAAAATAAGCCGTTTATCACCGCAGTAAAAATGCATTAAAGTACATCTGGAAGTCTATTCAGTCAAAACAATGAAACTTCAAAATATACTCGCCTGGATTTAGTAAAAGTGGCACGGCTACAGTAAACATTAACTGCGAGACATGGAGCCCAGTGACTTCACTGCGAGAGACAGTGAAAGAGAATTATTGGGCCTGGGGCTTGAAACAAAGGGATTATACTGTAACATACAGAACAGAAGACAGGTTTTAGTCCTTAAGAGATCCATGTCAGCGGTGGTGTGTAACCCTTTCCTACAATTAACTTGACAAAAATGTATTTAAATGATTTTAAGTACTTTAATAGCATTAAATTTATAACTCATTAATAGTAAAGATACATATCTACATGCAAGATGGTGCCTGAAGAACAGAATAATGACACTTTATAGTTCCTTACGGGGAAATTGTCAGCCACACTGTCTTGCTTTTTGTGAGACACAGTGTGGGGTTGGCCAGCAAGCAGGGCCCCTGGAGCTGAGGGTTAGGGGCCCCGCCCAGAGGCCCAATGGTGGCATCAGTCTGCTGGCTCCGGGATTTGAACCGATAGCCTTCCAATCACAAGCACAAGGCCCTAACCTGCTGAGCCACTGCATCCCCCAGCTTTTTAAACTGCAATTTCTTTAAATTATACTAAAAATGACACACATTTAAAATTAAATTCTGATAACTGAGCAAATTCTAATAACGGTATAGAAGATTATGTATGAGATTTATGTAGAAGATCAGCCCAATACTTATCAGTATTGATTTAGCCAGAAAAGTCAGTATCGCTAAGCCAACAGACTGGTCGATTATCAGCTTGAAAGACACGAGGGCGTCCTCTACGAATTTCTGGCAGCGAGAAATGTCTCCTCAAAATAAAGTCTAAGTAGATTACGCCAAAGACCAAGCTGGGGCCAGATTCCTATCACCGGTAACAACTCTTGGGGAAGAGACACCGAAAAAATCAGTGAAGCGGCTCTCAGTGGAGAACCGCAAATTACTCCGTACCGCTGTGTCAGAGAGGGCAACTCGAGTCTAAGCAACACGACAGCTTCAGCAAGTTCAATATGCCTCCGGTACCTCATCTAAGACCTCAAAGACCCTCCCCTCTTCTGCCCCGAAGACTGCTCCACGCACAAAAAGGCAGTGAAAGCCAACCCGCAGAGCGCGGAGGTGTCAGCAGGGGGTGGTATTTACTTTACGTCACATCAATGGGAGCAGCCCCACCGCGAGCGTACATTAAACAAAAGCACATGTTTCATCTGGCATCAAAACCCTGCTATTTCGACCCTGTGCTTCTTCATGCTATTCCAGAGAAGTAACAGAGAACAAAGGGCTCCAGGATCATAAAAAAGCTCATTTAAAACTTGTGATCTGCACAGTCTGTGTCGCCGCCGGGGGCTGGGTAATCCATGCGACGCTCTCCGCCGCAGTTTCTACTGCCTGACGTCTGAGCAGCAGTTCATCTGGCCTGTCGGGAGGACGATATTCCGAAAGGGTAATGACTTCCGTGTCTGGATGGCCCGTGTGCCGGGAATGTGTTCAGGATACACATTCAAATCGGGTGCCAAGCCAGACATAAATGTGGGGACCGTCACCGGAGATTTGGGACAATTCTGAAAGGGCCACAGTTATTTCCAGTGCTACTTCCAAGATCTGGGATGACCGAAACAGGCGACGTCAGTCGGCTTCAGATATCTACGCTGACTGACGGCATTAGTGCTTGACTTATACGAGACTTTTTTCGTTTCAAGACCTTACTTCCACATCAGCACTGCCAATAATTAAAAGCGTATATACTGTACATTGAGTACAGCACTAATAAAAGTTGATGTCAATGGTACTCTGGCATCGTTTCATGGCTGATATCCAGGCCGAGGGACACATTCAGACTAATAAGGCATCGCAATAGGATTTTTCTGGGATTTCTGTACAGACTAACATATGTAACGTAATGGAAACCTGGTGATTTCCTGCCTGTTATACTGGTGCACAGGACGTCAGAATGCATGGCCACAAATGGGATGTAGACTGCAGATTAAAACAGGGTCTCAGTCGTCCAATTCCATTCTCCTGTTCCTTTCTAATTCTCACCTAGAATGCTGGAATATTAGATATGGAAATAGTAGAAATTAAGAATAAAAAACATTCACATGATCTGAAGCCTACTTAAGCCATGAATTCACGATAATTAGTTACTGAAATGTTTGTGTTTTAACTGTGGAAGACCCTTGACTATAGGAAGATACTCAGTTACACTATTCAACATTAATTTCAGTGGCTGGCTGACTTGGACTGACATAAGTGAACATTGACAGACAAAAGTGAACAATTGGTGGATGGTGAATAAGCAAATTACGCAAACACGTAAACAAAAATCTCATGGGCCATTTTTCCTTATACTGAGACCACAGCCTAAAATATTAATGATGAAAAACACGTCATCTTTGGTGAATCCTTTATATGAATCTATGTTACTGATAGTTAAGAAGGTAGATTTCTTTGGAGAACCTTAATATAGCCGTGCCTGTTTCCAGGATGTGTTTGTGCGCGCCCACATTTCTGATTCTAGGGTGGTTTCAGATGGCATGAGTTTCCAGTGGCACGCCATTGGATGACCCAAGTTGACCTCAGAGCACGAGACCCTGAGCAGGAATTATGCCTGCTTTGATGCCATCATCATCCGCTCGCTCAAACATTTCCACAAGATCGCTTTGAAGAAGCTTTAGCTCTGATCTTTCAAAGACAGAGTCTGTGTCAACATTCAGCAGGCCTCGTTCTTTGAAGGCCCCGTCGAGGGCGACGGGATTGTTCTTTGTGGGAAGAAAATAATATTCTGATGCATGTCATTTGCTTACAATGCAGAGAGGGCCTCAGAGAGCGTATCACACCCATGATGCTGACTAAGCATCCAGAACAATCATTCATTAAAATTCTGCTTAAAGCCCTCAGTTTAAAAGTCAAAATGTTATTCAAAATATTACTAGTACCAATATCACTACTACTACTAATCTGTTAATGTTAAGTATTTGATGAAAAGCATAGGATGCATCGTTAAGATAATTTAACAAGGTCAACTTGGGCACCTCAATACCTGCACATTTATATAGATATTTATGATGATGAGGGAGGTCGTAGAGGTCATGGCAGCAAAGAAAGGCTACCAAACAGAAAGGGGAAGCAGTGCGCCACCTCAGCAACCTGTGGGAGAGCAGAGAAGGAGCGGCGAGCGGTACGGAGTCAAGCGGTAGGCCGGTTCCGGTACCTGGCGCAGGTTGCGAGTGACGCGGACATCATGCCAGCCGTTGTCGTTGAACTTGCCGTTGACGGGCTCCACCAGCGCCTCGAAGGCGCCCGAGCCCAGGTTGATGACGAGCCAGACGGCGCCGTTCTTCAGTGACAGGTTGACGTAGTCGGCCGACTTGCCCGTGTGCAGCATGAGCCCGTTGCGCTGCAGCGTGCGGAAGGAGAGCGTGATCTCGTCCGTGCTGCTCTGGATGGGCGTCAGTGACAGGTCGTAGCAGAAGAACTCGTTGCCTTTGAAGGTGGCCACCGATTCCTCCTTCCCTGAAAGATGATGACAGAGGGATTCAGCGAAAACATCACCTACACCCCTATTATTCAAATCACGGTCCTCGAGGTCCGAGCCCTGCTGGTTTTCCAGCTTTCCTTTACCTGTGAGCCAGGTGTGAAGCTTCTGACCAATCAGAATCAGTAATTATTAAACTAACTACCTGGGAGAACTGAAAACAAGGCCTGGATTTGGAATCGAGGTCCAGATTTGAAGAGCCCTGACCTAGACCGATTCATCCTTCCGTCTTTCCAGGTTATTTTGCCAGCAGTTAAAACACATCATGCAAACACTATCTACTGCTACCATTTCCCACAGTTTTGTGACAATTAGCAATTCCTACAGCACCATACTAAAGATGATTAAAAGCAAAATTTCACATAATCTAATTTAATAGAAACAAAACCTTTTAGCACCATCAATTAAGCAATGGGCTCTTAATAGTTTGGCTGGGTTGGTTCAATTTAATTCAATTTATTTTCACTTTTCGTGGCCTTCCCAGTGTAGCTGACCAAAAGTGTTTGCCTCATCAATCCTGCAGTTAATGTAGCGAAAATTACATTGTATTTATCAGTATGTCCATCAAAAATCTGGTGCAATGGCCCATAAAAACATATAAAAATATAATTCCATCTAGTCCATGACAGTGTTCGGGCTGCATCCTTTAGATAAAGTCACTTTTCGTTGAAGGGGCATGGGGAAGACTTGTTCATTTTACTTGTATATCCAAAGGTGATAGCGGCAATATGATTTTCACAACAGTGGAAACCTTCCGTTAGATTTACACGCCGATGACGATCCCTAACTTAGGGATTCACGGCAGAGAAGTGTATATTCCCGACGCTGGGAAATAAATCGCAGTGCAAAGAATGCATTCATCCTTTAAAGCACATGCCGATGTCTTGGACAAACACGAGTATCCTTTACGCAATCGGCCGTAGTCTTCTTGGATGTTTCATTTGGAAACCCCAACTGCTGCACGTCCAGCTGGCTGCTTAGCACCCCCCCCCCGAATACGGGGCTCTCAGAATGTTACCACGTTGCTTTGGTAAGTCTCTCTCCCCATCCCAAATGAGAAACCGTCTCTATTGGGCACAGCGAACGGACCTGTATGACACAGGGATTCTCTCGGGTTACCAGAGAGATGAAACGGGAACAGGGAACCAGTGAAAGGTGGATGCATCAATAGGCTAATACCGATCATCTGACCCCACCCCGCACCATCTCAAGCCATGTTATAGAGAAAAAATCTGCACCAAAAAAAGACCTGGAACCAACAGACCGAAATGGACGGGTATCAAAAAAAAGAAAAAAAAAAACTGTTAAACATGATGTATAAACAAATTAACTGAAATTAATAAGAGATGCAGATATCAGTTGTCTGCAGCCTTGACCGAACCCAATTCCAGGCAGTTATTTAACAGATTTCGGTCAAAGGCTCACCATTTCACCCAGAAGAAGGACTCAGCGTTCATTTGCAGATAATTAATTGAAAGGCAGTGAGGTCCCAGACCGTGCATTCACATCTTACTAGTCTAAAAAAAAAAGTCAATCGAGAGAATTTAAATCATAAAAAAAGAGAACAGTTTTATAACAGAGAATTCAAAACTGATAGGAGAGCTCTAGTGGGGACGACGGTGGCTGAAATACCAAATAAAGCTCCATTATTGTTGCTCACAATTAGACATGCAAGGACTGTTAGCTCATGCAAATCATCATCAGGCACAGAACAAAAGATTCAGAGAAATCTCTTGTAAACAGGCTTCTTACAGTCCCTTAGCTGATGATGTCAAACACAAAGGCAGTTCGAAGAGGTCGCCACGGCAACTCTGTCATGTGCTTATTCGACATGAGTGAGTAGTTTTTGACCTTAGAGCAGCAGTCGTCCGGCAGAATGACCAACTTTCTCAACTTGCGGCAAAGTGTTCTACTGTTCTAAACGCAGGCAGCATGCAAGCCAAAGACTCTCCATTGCTGTTTAAATTTCTGGTTAACCTTTGAAGTCAATGAATGGAATAACTTCTAAAATCAAGTGCTGTCTGACAGGGGACAATGATGGAAGAACTCCTCCCAAGGTCAGGCAAATATTTACGGGAAATTTCACCACAATCACCGACGTTTCTACCCTGTGAGTAAAACTATTTCAGGTTACCGAAAAGTCAAAATGGTTCTGAGGGTAATTTTACTTTTACAATTATTGGACACCTTTGTCCAGAGCAATGTGATGCAAAAGGCAGATGACAAGCATCCAGCTGTTGAGGACCCAATTTAGACTCAGAAGAGCTACAGTACCAAGATGAATACCACCAAGAAAGATCTAGAAAGACCTAATGGAAGAACAGAGCATCCAATAGTGCCAAGTAAAACCATTTCAACAGAGAAGTCAACAAAGGGAGTCGGTGAGGATCAGTGTCAGGATGAGGTTAGGCTTAGGTTTAGGGTTAAAGTCGGCAAAGATTAGTGTCAGGATGAGGTTAGGGTTAGGTTTAGGGTTAGAGTCGGCGAAGATTAGTGTCAGGATGAGGTTGGTTGATGTGCTCCTGGATAAATTGAGTCTAAATGTTTCTTGGACGTTGTGAGGGACTCTGTAGACCAGAGATACTGTCACCTTCCTCTGCCTACTGATGGGGTGCCTCGTTACAGCTAAAGCAACATTTCCATATGTTTACATAAAGGAGTCTCTAGCCTGTGTTTGCTTTTTCAGGGCCTGTTTTGGCGGAACCCTGTGGGAAACATCTGAAGGAAGCCTCACTGTTTTTCACAGTAATAACATCTGCTAATGCATGACATGCGACTGTAAAATCCAGCCACTTCACGCACACACAAACAAAAATATAAACCGCTTCTCTTGCTGTGCACCGTAAAACCGCTAAATCTATTTCCTTACCAGATAAATTATGTTTGTAGGATTTTAATTTCTGTTATTTTTTTTGGTAAATATCACAGATGCCTGCTACTGAGCTTCCATTACCGATATTTCCGACAGTAGCGTGTTAATATTAAAGTGCACAGCCTCACAAATCTATTTAATTTAAAAGAACAATTCACACCTTCTACCCCTGAAGCCCTCCCCCCCCCACACCGTGTATTTTCAATTCAGGGGTTTTATAATGAAATCCTCAGCATTTTTACTACATGCAGGACTCTGTATCTATGGTCTGGAAAACCTGTATTCGTCATACCCAAGGCCTGTAACTGATTACGCACAGCAGAGCGCAGAAATCAGAAACTGGACAGGTAAAAATGAATAACTTTTTTTTCGGTGAAAGATAAAAGCCTTTTTTTCCCCCTCAAGTATCACTCCTAAATTTCACGAGAATGTGTCTGCGGCTTAGTCAGAGAAGAAAACCCAAGACAAAAACGTGAAAAGTCTTTGTGTGAAGCTGACATCAGATTCTCTTTCACTGAAGCTTCTCACTGCGAAATAATTATTGTAAATTACGGCAATTAAAAGAGGTACTTTTCTAAACAGGTCACATTAAATTAGTACAATCTATGGTGATGTAATGATGAAATATACATGCACACAGTCGGTGGTCCTTGAAGCCTCTGTGCATGATGACTTTTGATTATTGCAATAAAATGTATTATAACAAGTAATACACTACTGTACAGGTTTACGCATTTATTGTCTCACCGACGTAAAGACTTGAGCATACAACCTTCTGGTTACACATCCGGGCCTTTAACTGCTCAGCCCCCCAGAGGGCAAGCATTGAAATAGCAGTTATGGGACTTACCAGCATCCACTAAATTGAGTCAGTTACCATTTTCATTCCACTTACTCAAGACAGGAAAAAATTAATAAATAAACGTGTCTTCAGACCCATTAAACGAGCCCTGAGAATAAGTCTGGCATTACGAGGAGTGGCAAGGAATCGCAGTGCGCAGCGAGGGTCTGAATATTGATATTCCCCATGTCGGCCCTCAGGCTAATCATGTACCATGAGGTCCATCTTTTAGCTTGATAAACAGCTGTGAATTAAGCTTCGAAGAAAACACTTTCAGGAAAATGCTCCAGCCTCCCCCCCTCACCAAACCCTCCCCCCCCCCACCCCCCCAGCCAATGCCCTTAACTTTAGTACCCCACATTGTGAAAAAAAAGCACAGATTGACCGCACACAC
>JAOYFF010000049.1:1546138-1558543 GCA_025773925.1 Cryptomyrus ogoouensis
TGGTTCGGTCTGCTCTGTCCTGGGATTCGGATGGGTTTCCTGGTTCTGATAGATTGGTTCGGTCTGCTCTGTCCTGGGATTCGGATGGGTTTCCTGGTTCTGATAGATTGGTTCGGTCTGCTCTGTCCTGGCATTCGGATTGGTTTCCTGGTTCTGATAGATTGGTTCGGTCTGCTCTGTCCTGGCATTCGTATGGGTTTCCTGGTTCTGATAGATTGGTTTGGCCTGCTCGGTCCTGGATTCTGTGTGCTGCCTGCCTAACCTCGCTCTGATCTAGGATCCAGTCCATGGTTATCGTTGTTTAACCCAGCATGTAAGTCCGGCCCGGTTGACTGCGCGCTGTGTACCTCGGGTCAGTGATTTCCAGTCCTGCTGGCCCAGACCACTCCCGAGATCAACTGGTCAAAAGAGGAAAAGTCTGTCAGGCAGCAGACCAAGCGCTATATACACATGCAGCTGGGTTATTTTTTTAACCCTGTCCTTTCGTCCCGACACTCCACACGGACCCCGTTTCATCCAAACCCCTTTCTTGCAGAGCGATGACATCACATAAATCATTAACACATCTGCACTGTGGGGGAAGGGCAGGACATGATTAATGTGTTTTCGACCGTTTATAAGACACCAAATATCATTTATTCAGCTGATACGTTTTCTGTGGCCTAATAACAAAAGCTTCACTTACTGGCAGAAATTCTTATGAAAAAAAACAATAAGAAATAAGCAATTTTATTTATCAAGTGTGATTTTTATATATATATATTTTTGTTCCGGTAAGTTCCTTGGGCGCCATCCACATATACTAATAGGCAGCGGCTCCTCTGCGGTCCTCATTTCACGTTTTGTTACTACCTCTGACGTAGTGGAGGTCTTTGTGGCTCAGGTTCAGTCAGACACCTGCCCCGCGTCAGAAAGTGCTTAATGTTTAAATACGAGAAATGTCAGATAAGGCTGGCTGAACAAGGAAAGGGCAACAAACGCCGGCCCCCTGCACTCTGTCACCGCCGTAATCGGCCTGCCTCAGTCAGACCTTATTTTTTTTGTGCAGGAGATTTATGAGAATCCGTTGTAAACAGCTTGCCAGTCTGCTTAGTATCAAACCTTCTACAAACATCATTTTAAATGAAATGTGCAGATACTGAGCAGGGAAACGTCCGCACCACTCAAAGCATGGAGGTTTGTTATACCGCTGGTAACCGGCACTGACCGAAGGCGACGCGGCGCCCCCTGTCAGAGTCAAAGCGAAATCGGCTGGCTAAGTCAGCGCCCCCTCAGAAGATGGCGGCCGCCTATATCATCTAATGCAGGGGCGGGCAGTCGTATCCAGAAAGAGCCATTTGGAATATAATTAGATTAGTAATTAGGGGACTGATTGGCTGAAGGGTCCTCACACCTGGGTTTGAACAGCTGACCTACAGGTTATCCCAAAAACCTGCACACACACCGGCCCTTTGCGGATACGATCGGCCACCCCTGATCTAATGGGTTTATCCAGTGTCAGCTGGCTTTCTGTCTTCAAGAAAGACAGTTTACTGAACTTAGAGGGTATCTAGATCTATCTATCCATCCATCCATTTATCTTTCTATGTCACCCGGACGAAAGACAGATCATTTAAATTGCTCTAATTTTAATTGGAGTTCTTCGTTACTGGTTTACAGAGTAGGTGTTCTCCACTAAGCGTGCCTTCTGATTGGCCAGCTTGGTCCTTGGTGAATTGCACCAGTACTGTGAATGAACAAGGCGTAAGCAGGCAGGTGGGCAGGCAGGCGGGCGGGGGGGCGGGGGGGTGGTATGCATTCACTCCTGGTGTGCTCGTCTTATTCAGCAGAGAGCTCGTGTACGACCTCAGAGAGGCAGAACTGCAGTCACATTATTTCACATTATCTTATTAGGCTACACCATTAGACGAAATGACAGCCGTAAGGTACTGAAATGAATGTTTCCTTTATTTTGTACCTTTTCAGGGGAGAAGTGCTTCTGCTCCTGGTTGCCAGGGAAACAGCGTTTTAAGCGCTCGGTGATTAGGCTGCCCGCGGCCGAGGCGTGTGGAGACGTCAGCCCACACGCATGATCCCTCGCGCCCGACGTGTGTCACATGTGCTGGCATGCAGAGACGCCGTATGTGGGTCATGTGTAGCAAAATATAAGTCATTCACCAAACACCTCAGATTACTGGCGAAATCTGTGATGCTTATATGTATGTCCCGTAAAAATGTTAACGGTAATATTTCAATGAAACAATCATAATTCATAATTCCAGATGATCTCAAAGGTAGCCAACCATAAAATATCCCAGATAAACATACATGCAAGATTACATTTGTGGGTCATGGGGATGAAGCAGATGTTTGAATAAAAGCGTTTGGCTTTCATACAGTGACTAAATTGTACTTCACCAGTTAATTACAGTTACAAACTGCTGAGTCACTGCAGATATTACTTAGTAAACAGAGACACAGTCAGTATCGTGGGGTCAGCACTGCTCATTCTGAGCGGCCAGGTGCTGTTTTAGGATACATTACTCTCTCCATGACAAATCATAACGAACCCATGTAGGAATAAAACGACAAATAACTTGATTCAAATTCCAGAAACAACTATAAACAACTTTGTAGGGACTTTTCATTCATTCTACTCAAATCCAAACAATGACGACCCTAACCCTACCCAGCCTTAGCCGTAAGGAACCAAAGACAATGGAAGACTTTTGGTATTTTTTGTTATTTGATTGCAGTCACTGATTTTTTCTTAAATTTGTGTTTCCCCTTGTGGGGACTGAAAAAATGTCGTCACAAGGTCAAAAGAGGTTATTAGAAATGTCCCAGAAATATTATATACATGACCACAAACACACATACACCAACCCCCCCCCCCCCCCCAACAACACACACATACACCCCAGCCATAGGACAAATCTTATTTTTGTGATAACAAAGATGAGGCTTTCAATTAAAATGTCTTCTTGCATGCTTTGTCTTTGTTTCTTCTCCAGACATGCAGGGGCCAAAGACCCGCTTTTAAGCAGCCCATCCTGTGACCTCTTTTCCACCATTTCACCGTCTGAAGGCCTGAAGTGTGACACACACGTCCTGTCCTGCAACTCAGAGCAGGACACACTCACCACCTCACATGGTGCGTCACAGAGTGTCACAATCTCCTCATACAAAGTGTCTCCACCTCCTCACACGGCGTGTCTCCACCTCACACGGAGTGTCACAGCCTCACACAGAGTGTCACAGCCTCACACAGAGTGTCACAGCCTCACACAGAGTGTCACAGCCTCACACAGAGTGTCACAACCTCCTCACACGGAGTGTCACAACCTCCTCACACGGCGTGTCACAACCTCCTCACACGGCGTGTCTCCACCTCACACGGAGTGTCTCCACCTCACACAGAGTGTCACAACCTCCTCACATGGAGTGTCACAACCTCCTCACACGGAGTGTCACAACCTCCTCACATGGAGTGTCTCCACCTCACACGGAGTGTCTCCACCTCACACGGAGTGTCTCCACCTCACACGGCGTGTCTCCACCTCACACGGCGTGTCTCCACCTCACACGGCGTGTCTCCACCTCACACCGCCTGTTCCGACCCTGTCTACAGTCATCTTCATACCCAGCCCAGCTGAATAATCATATTGCCATGATAATAAACCAGGCTCACTAGTACTGAACACTCTTCTCAACATAGTGGTAAATGGGAATTAAACTGGTTTGTAAGAAGGGCTCCCAAAGTGTGTGTGTGTTTAAGGTTTTTGTAGTCTGCCGGGTCGTGGAGAATGCCTCGGGCCACGGCCCCGGGGATATGTTAAAGACCTGATTCTCTGAACTCCTTAATCCCCAGCTATAATGTTTCTGCAAGTAAGACTGCCTGAGAATTAAATCAAATTCAGATCCCAAACGTGTGCAGAATACTCTTTCCTCATACCTGCTTCCCTTTACCATTTAGATGCCTCTACAAAGCTGTGAAAGAAACAAAAAAAAATTATGAAAATCAAATGAACGCATCTGTTGACTGTGCTCCGCTTTCTCGGTAATATTTCTATTATCTAACATAAAAACCGAAAACTAGGGAATGAGGATCACTGATGCCTGGCTGAGTAACGGCACAATCCTAAGCATTACTGACCCTGAAAAAATAACTTGGGGAGCAGCATACTGCAGCATTATCAAACGCTTCTGTGGCAGGCGGGCTGAAACGGGGAATTAATTCAGGGCTGTAACCCTAGAGGATATGACAGTGGCCAATCCAGGCTGGAAGTCAGACAGCGCCATGTTTTAAAGGGGCATGACAGCCCAAAAATGTACAGCTTCAACAAGTAAATATACAGGTGCAGAAAAAGCAGATAATTCCAGTTACATACAGCCCTAATTCAGGATTTTCCCTGTTTGTTCAATAGCTAAAAACACATTTCAATTTCACTCCTGGATGCACAAAACCATCCTGAGGTGATGGAAACGTCATCACCGGAGAAATAAGGAGGCCGCTTATCTCGGAAACCACCTCTGTCGGATAAAATAAAAATGACATAAGAAAAATGAGGCTGAATCACATAAAATGATCTGCAATCATGCGGGGGTGTAGCAAGGTTGTTTTATATTCAAAAGTGAATTCTGCGACAGGAAAGACAGAAAGGATATAGAGAATAGCAGCTGTGCTGGGGGGGGGGGGGGGGGGGGGGGGGGGGGGGGGGGGGGGGGGCGGCGGCGCGGAGGGCGGATGGAAGACCGCGCCCGCACCCCCACGCGATTTGTAAACACGAAGAAATCCCCGCATCAGGCGCAGGAAGACAGTTCTGCTGTCACAAATAAGACAGGATCGTATTCTATAATGTAACACGTAATTTTGGTCTTTAAACCTTTGAATAAAACATTTATATTTCATTATAATTGAAGTATGAATTCATGGGGGGTCTATCTGTAGCGCGGACAGGGGGCCAGTCGGCCGTCGAAGGGCACACAAGTTTTAAAGACGCCGGTTCTCCTGCATGCGGGTCTTTGGACTGTGGAAGCCATGCCGCACAGAGTAGGGATGAGATCCAGACACCCCCAGGTGTCAGGCAACAGTGTCACCCCCTGAGTCACCATGAGATCATGTAACGCAATATTTTTTTATTACATCAGTATTATTAATTATAATACCACAGGGCATCTTGCATATTCTCTGTCGTCCCATGAATAGTCAAGGGAGTGGATTACTAATTTGTGCGTAAAAATTAGCTAATATATAACAAATAAATACTTCATATTTTTATCGAGGATGCTAAATGTCAAAAGATAATGCTTCATGTTTATAATATCCAATATCTTAAAGAAAATCACACCGGTGCGCAGATCGTATAGATATGGTATGAATTTAAACCAGCGAGCTCACCACCGCATTCATTGACGGGATTGATTATGCTGAAGCAGACAGAGAAACCGAAGACATGGGATTTATTAGGCTTGCAGTTCTGTGTCTTGCATACTGCATAATATTTATTATGGATTGATGTTCCTGAAGTAATTTGGGTTAAGCAGCTCAACGAAGGGTAAAATCATATCAGCGGTATAATATGCGGCTCAGTGACCGCAAGGTTAAGTCTAACTGAAGACGATCATCTTAAGTCTGTTTAATGTGGAACATGAAGTAGCGGTGCCCTGCCTTGCGTGTAGGGTTCTGAGTCCTTTGGCTTGAATGCTGCTTTAACAAATGCCTGAGATTTTCAGCACTTTGCATATTTGCGCTGGCAGGCGCGCGCCCGACCCCCGCCCCTCCCGGCGCGCTCTTCTGCTCCCTGTCGCACTCTAATCCTCACTGGCTCCCCCACTAAGAAACCATTATCTGTTCGGGGCTTGAAAGTGACTTTCCCAGCCTCTCACCACAGGCAAGGCAGATACGGGGAGGCTGATCTCCGGCGACAGCTCCGCACCGCGGGCGAGCGCATAAATTAAGCGGCCGCTGCGAAGCTCGCTCCCCGCTCGCCGTCATTCCTCATCCCGTTTCCCTTTCCTCTCCTCCCCCCCTGACCACCCCCCACCTGCCCCCCTCCCCCCCCCCCCCCCCCCCCCGTCCTCTGGACTAACACAGGTACACAGTGACTGGGGGGGTGAGGGCGGCAGGACTCCGAGGGGGGCTCTGTGTTTTTGTTTTGTTTTATTCATTCTCGTTCCAGGTAAGAGTCACATTGAACAAGGAGCAGAGTCCAGGTGACCTGAGGATCAGTGACCGCGAGCACAGAACCAAGAGCGCCAGGCTGTCATAATGTGGCCTGGGTGCAAGAGCTGGTGTGCGAGAAGGTTCTGGAAAAACTGCCAAGAGCTGTGCCCCAAATCCCACTGGGATGCCGTCTCTCACTCCTGCCTTCTCTTTTCCTCCTGTGGTGACGCCTTCTTGACCCTGATCATTAGTGACATCTGCTGTCCAGAGAAATTCTTGCTGACTCGCGAAAACAGATACTCTGGACCCCTCAACTGCTGCACACTTTGGACATACCTTGTCCTACTCCCGTACAGTACTATGTTTCCCAGAATTCCGATGTTATTTTCCCAGAATTCCATCCATGGGGCCCCAATTTCTCTGATGGGATGCCTGTAAGTGATAGATAGCATATTTATCTATCTTACTTTTGATCAGGATTTAACACTCAAAATCAGGTTATGATATGTTGTTAGTTGCGTGTTAATAATATAATTTCCTCACTTCCATGACTTAAAGTTTCTCCGTTTCTTGCATGCCAGTCAGAATGCTCACACATGCACAGACATCCTCCAAAAAGTGCTGCAGAAGCAGCACAGAGCTCGGCGCTCTCAGGCTCACCGCCTCCCCTGACAAAGGCACTTTTCTCGGTCTGATGTCATGCAAGCCTGGGACAGAGCCGTACTGTGAGTGGATTTGCCAGGTCAGCGGCCGGTCAGGTGAAGGAGGGGTTAATAGCCAAGCTGTAAATAAAGCGCCCCTCGTATAAAAACAAAGGAACATGGACCAAATTATTTCTGCCTGTGAGTGTAGCGATGAGAGCTTAATCAAAGCAGTGTTTTGCTGACGTGTCCACACTCCCCCTATTGGCCAATTATGGAATTGCAAGCAGAGACAAAAAAAAAATAAATGCGTGTCCCCCGGGGAATCAGGCCTATCAGGATGAGTAATAGAGGTGCGGTACAGCAGAGCCCAACATGCACCCTGAATGCCTCACTCCTAATTTGTTAATAATCGCGTCTCTGGCGGGCAGACGCCGCTCGCCTGCCTGAATGACAGCGCTGACGGCTCCGGAGCAAGGGGGAAGCCGATAAAATGAGTTAATAAAAAGGAGAGCGTGCATCTGTGAGTGTCTCTGTGAGCAGCGCGGTGCCGGGCTGTGGGGGTGCGGGTGGGGTTCCAGGTGCCCCGCAAAAAGGATTGTCCACGGACCTGGAACCGAGATGGTGATGTGTGAGATGCCCTTCGTTGGGATGGGGGATTAGGTTTAGGGTTAGGTTTAGGATTAGGATTAGGGTTAGGGTTGGCCTGCGATGCCTTGGGGGATGTGGGGGGTGGCACACAGTCTCCTTGGCACTCTGGGACAGCCATCAGCTCATTCCATCACAGGAAAGTGATCTGCATATTCATTCATTCATTCATTTAGAATCGGCTTAATTGGCCAAGAATGTTTATGTATAAAAGGAATTTATCTCTGGTTTGTTGTTGCTCTCAATGTACAATGTAAAATTTCCTTCTTTCTTTCACCTATCTGTGGCTGCATTACCTCGCTGGGTCCCCAGGGAAGGTCCGACGTCCCCAGAGGTCATAGCAGCCTGTGAAGTTAAAGCAGAGGCTGTCGCAGAAACTTCCAGAGTGATTATAAACATTCATAAATCCATGTATCCAAGCAGATACCCATAATATCAGAAAGTGAAATGACTCCCTGCATTGAGATTTATTCCAGTTTACAAAACCCTGCGTGTCACTGCATGTTGAAACTGCACATAATGCTGGGCTGGCCAGGTATGTTCAGAGACCCCCAGGCATACACACACACACGCACACACACACACACACACGCACACACACACGCGCACACACACACACATTGACACACACACATGCATGGGAAGTAGTTAAACATTCTGGGCCCCGTGACAAAATGTCACCTTGGGGCCCCCACCTCCCTTACATTGTATAATTTTATAATTTTACATATTAAAGGGCCCCTGTAAAGTACTGGGGCACCTGAATCTGTCCGGGTGTCCATGCCCCTTCCACAGCCCTGCGTACACACATGGAGAGTTGCACAAGAAGCCGTGAGCAGACATCTGTTCTGCATGTGAGCGGTGAAACGCAGTCCGGTAATAAATAACACGAGCGATGGAGGCGCGCTTCCCAGCACCTGGCACCGGCAATGCAGCGGGGGTGGTGCGGTGTAAATGAGGGGGGGGCTGACTGACTTAAATTGAAATGGGAGGTGATGTTTATTGTGGTGCTTATTTGTTGAAAAGAAGTGGGGGGGGGGGCGTTTTCTGTGACGAGGGACGCGGACGAGCGATTATCCTTTCTAGGGGGCTGGGCTATATGGGGGAGGCAGACACAAAGCCGGGTTGTTCCAAGGGGGTGCTGCCATCCGATGGAGGGTTTGTGTACTGCAGGGTAGCCAAAACAAAGGGGGTGCCAGGTTTGGGAGGCAGTACGGACTCCTGTGGGTCTGGTGTTTCCTGCCATCTGAGAGCAAGCAGAAACAGATACCCCCAGCCATGTGTCAACAGGGAGAGAACAAACAAACTCCTCTGAGTCAGAGGGGGTGGCTTGAACCCAAAACACTGCGGGTGTAGATCCCCCATGCCCACCAGTGACTCTGCTCGGATGTTGTTTTTATTTCTTTTTAACGGTGACGCCTTCGTTCGCACTGTAGTGGAACCTGCACTGTCCTGTCAGAACCGGCCTCAAGCGGCTCGGATCCTGATCACCTGCTCCGGACCCGCCTGCCTTCCTTCGGGTGATACCAGGTGCACCGGCCTTGCTAGAGCCGACCTGTTTCCCTCACAAGGTTGGGGTTTAGTGCTTTACTGACCCGTCGGGAGGGTGAGTTTAAATCCTTCCGATCAAAGGCCCGTGGAGGAATAGACTGGAGCTCTGGGGGCTGCCCCACCCTCGTAACCCTGCCCCTAGCCCCTAGCCCTGGATTCTCATTCTGTTTTTGGTCGCTGGTCCCACGCAGGAAGGCTCAGTCATTCCAGCTCAGTCGGCGTTAAACTTTCTGACAGAGTGCATGTTAAACTGAATCCTACTGGAAGACACAGAGGGGAGTCCCTCTTGAAGGAGCAGGATGAGGAGGCTGGAGGGGGAGACCCACACATGTTCCCCATAAGGTCCTCCTGGCCGCGTGTGCAGTCAGCTTATCCCAGGTGCTCCTCATTACCGCAGGCAGTGGGGGGGGGGGGGGCAATGGGGGGCAGGCCAACAGACACCAGACACTACAGTCCAAACCTGCCCTCCCCCCAGGCAGCTCCACCTGCAGACACAGGCGTGTCAATAGTTGAATCCCATTTGGCCTGGCTCTCTACTTCTTGGTAAAGCCAGCAGGGACTGGCTAGGATGTGGTTGGGCCTTGGGGACCGGCCTGCGGGGGCTTGCTGGGATGTGGCTGGGGATGTGGGGACCAGGCGGGGTGTGGCTAGGCCTCGGAGACTGGCTGGGATGTGACTAGGCCACGGGGACTGGCCGGGATGTGACTGGACCTCGGGGACTGGCCTGCAGGTACTGGCCGGGATGTGACTGGGCCTTGGGGACCGGCCTGCAGGGACTGGCCAGGATGTGGTTGGGCCTCAGGGACTGGCCGGGATGTGGCTGGGCCTCGGGGACTGGGCAGGATGTTGTTGGGCCTCGGAAACTGGCCAGCATGTGGCTGGGCCACGGGGACTGGCTGGAATGTGACTCGGCCTTGGGGACCAGCCAGGATATGACTGGGCTTCGGGGACTGGCTGGGATGTGACTGGGCCACAGGGACTGGCCGAGATGTGGGTGGGCCTCGGGGACTGGCCAGGATGTCGTTGGGCCTCGGGGACTGGCCGGGATGTGACTGGGCCTTGGGGATTGGCCTGCGGGGACTGGCCAGGATATGGCTGGGTCTCTGGGACATGTCATGGGGGCATTACCGACCCCACTGAGTCCCGCTGTATTGTCCACATTTTCTCACACCTCTTCACCCATCCCTCTTTCTTACCCTCATCTCTCCTCCCAGCTCACTCACCTTTCATTCTCTTTCTTTACCTTCTGTTCCTTCACCTCCTCCATATATCTCCCTCTCTAACACCACTGCCACTTGTATCCTATTCACTTTCCCCTCTCTCTCCCTCCCCCTCCTTCTCCCCCCCCCCCCTCATCCTCTGGCTCCTCCTTCCCCTCCCCAACATCTCAGTAGCTGATTAGTTCCAGGAGGACGGGCATGTGCTTCTTATTTGAACAGGACTTAAACGGGCAGAATGAAATCCAAATGTACAACCTGTGGCCGATTCCTGGAACACAGAGAAGCTGAGAGAGAGAGAGAGAGAGAGCGAGAGGGAGAGAGAGAACACTTCAGATTTACTGTTTGGAAATGAAATAATTGTCTTGGCAGCAAATTGCTTGAACGAGGGACACGTGGTAGGGGGAGGGGGGGGTATCATTTCTGTCTCTTCCTGCCATGGACTGTCAGAGGTGGCAGATGCGGGAGAGACGGACGCCAGACTTTGGGGTCAGGTTCCACAGGAACTAACAGCTATCCAGCAACCTTGCCTAGTCGGCGATGGCCAACCGGTTTTGACCTTAGGGTGGGAAGCTTCGCATTGGTCGACGGAAAGAGGAGCATCTGTTAGCAGGTGTATGAAGCAAACTGGGCGACCAGTAACCATAGCGATGGAATGCATGAATGTCACATGACAAGCCAGGCCCCACAGCTGGCGAGTCTGTGGTCCCACTCCCACCCAGTTTCCAAACAGGTGGGCTCCTCAGGCCCCAAATACACGCAGAGGGGAACCACTGGGGTGCCCCATGCCTTGTTAAATGCCTCAAGTTCAGAAATTATCAATTGTTTTAGCCCACAAGGGGGCAATATTTGCCTCTGTTTTGATTGGCTGGCGCGATCCCTGAGGTCAGTGCCTAATTTCATAATGACTAATTATCTGGTAATGGGCCGTGAGTGTGGGGGGGGCAGACTAGAGCTGGGATCTCAGAGGGAGGGGCTCCCTATGCCGCAGAGCGCTTATGGTAATGCCCCGCCCCCTCCCCCCCACGGTCCCGCCCCTATCCCAGGCGGGGCATTAAAGCAGCCCCATCTACTAAAACCCACCGGTTAAATATTTACAAATGCACCCTTTTCTTTTTGCGTCCTCTGTTTGGATTCTGGGGGCCGACTGCACTGAAATAACTCCACAGTCCCTGTCTCCCCACTTCAAAAAAATGGGGGGGGGGCAATTACAAAGGATTTTCCTTTCATTTTGTCTTCCTCGACCCAGAAACACCCCTCCCAGACGTCCATGTCCAAAAGCGCTGCCAACACACAAACACTCACGGCGCTAATGTTTTCAGAGTCAGCTGGGAGGGTCAGTGCAGCGGTGTATGTCATCTCCGCGAACAAAACAAGCGATGTGAAAAACAGGAGGAGAAGATAAATGAGAGAGAAGAAGAAGAAAAAGAAAAGCCCATCCAGACCCAAGTGGGGAGCCCACAAAATGCCCCCCCCCTCGGCCAGACTTGGGAGCAGAACAAAGGAGCGGTTGTGACTGGAGACCGCATGTGTCCCCCGGGCACACACACTGCAGTCAGTGATCACAAGGGGGTGCAAGCGAGCAGGTTGGAGCCCCCCCCCCCCCCGAGTCCCCGTCTGACCCTTTACTCATCCTGCATGTTCATGTCGCCACCGTGAGCAGCTGTTAATTGCTAACAGGAAGATGGAGAGCGCACACTTCCTATTTACACCCTTTCAGCGCAATTAATGAGTCTTAACCTCCACTAAAAACACACGCAGAACAGAACGGCTGCAAGCGAACGAGAAACAAAAATATCCGGCACTTCTGTCTAATATCTGGCAGATGTAGGGGGCTTGTTTCGTGGGCTCCCACCCCTCCCCCTGCAACATCTGTTTGCGAGAGTTCAGTAAACCCCCCGCATCGCACACATGTGATTGGTGATGCAACCCCCTGCCCATTACTGGATCCTCGCCACGAAGGCAGCTTGCCCTGCAGCACAAGTGCAGCGAATGCGATGGAGAGCAGAGGTGCGTCTCGCCGCGAGACGGCCGGCTGGATCCGCCGTCCCCAGACGGGACGCTTCCTGTTTATCGCAGGCCAACGCTTCTCTGGTCATGTGACTGTACCTGACCGTACAGCTGCCCCCAGCCCAGACTGGAGAGTGCAGGGGCTTGAAGGTGTGGCATCTGGATTCGGGGGTTCTTTTGGGGGGGGGGGGGG
>JAOYFF010000049.1:1577615-1591035 GCA_025773925.1 Cryptomyrus ogoouensis
CCCGCTCGCAGTCTGCATGTTCTCCTCCTGCACTTAGGACCCGCACGCAGTCTGCATGTTCTCCTCCTGCACTTAGGACCCGCACGCAGTCTGCACGTTCTCCTCCTGCACTTAGGCACTCAGGCTAATTGGTGTTTATAAGCTGGCAGTACAGCGTGACCGTTTGTGCCCTGTGATGGAGCGGCGTCCAGTCCAGGGTGTACCTGCGTTGCCAGGGAAAGAAGCCATAGCCCATGTGACCCGGTAATTTATAAGCACTTAGGAGACGGATGCACCTAAAAAATGCAAGAATACACATTCAGAACAGATTTAAAGAAGCTTGAGTCCACGCTAAAGATGCTATGAGACGGTAAACTCCCATCAGTGCGATGCATGCGCAGCTCTTGACTAAACGTAAAAGCAGCTTATGTAAATCCGGACTCGCACCAAAAGGTGACAAGTGCCTTGGCTTTTAGGGGTCTGGAAGGGTATGGATCGGGTCGGATCGGGTCGGATTGGGTCGGGTCGGGGGTAAATACAACTTATGTGAAAGTTTGTGGGATGGATTACAGGCCCCCAGTTTACGAACAAGATCCGTCCCCTAAGTCGGTCTTTAAGTCAAATTTGTAGACAAGCCGGAAAAATAATCATGCAGTACATAATAATATTATAAAAACAATAATACAGTGATAATTAGTAAATAGGCTCTTGGGCCACATACGACCCCCTGCCCCCCCCCCCCGAGCTGCCGGCTCTGCTCCGCCCCTCTCCCTCACGCCCCCCCCGTCCCTGTCTCAGCTCCTCAGCGTTTCCCATTGTTTTCTCTTTGTTTACTTTTCGCCGGTCCTTCCTCTCTCGCTTGCTATCTCCTCTCCTACTTTATCTCACCACTATCGATTAAAGCGGGGGGGGGGGGGGGGGCGGCAGGCCGTCACCCCCCAGTCCTTGTGTAGAGTCTCCCGGCCGTTGGGCCATGTACTAATGTTTATCCAAGCCCGCCATGACAAGTGGTACAAAGAAACTGTCATGAGTACAGATATAAAACCAAGATCGTGTCATAAATATTGCAGGACAACCCGCAGACTGTATTTGCTATGTCATTGATCCCTGGAAGCCTGCAGTGTCACTAGAAAATTCCGGAAGCTAGACAATGGCTAACCCAGACTAATCGACAGCCACGTTCCCCTTTAAGCGACTGCTGTTGCGATGCAACAAATCACAGGGAGGCACTGCACACGTGCCACGTGGGCGTTAGGAGTCGCCGCTATTTATCCTTCTGCAGAAAAAAGCCGACATTTTCAAAAGATCGGAATTGCGATCAGAGCGTCACTGGAGACGCGCCGGCTGGATTTTTCACGCAAAGTCCTCTTGCAGATCGCCGTGCCGGGTGCCCCATGCTGGAGTCGACTTCCAAATATATCGTTAAGCGCTGAAACAGCCAGGCGAGAAGCTCGTTAAGCGATGAGCGTTTGAGACGCCGTGCGGATGGAACAGATACCAGCCTTCAGCCGCCCCGGGTCTCGCCAGCTGTTCCGTCCCGATAAAACGGGCCGTGCGTATCTCGGATTGTATGGCTCCCTTCTAATTACAATGGTAACAATATAATTACGCAGATTACAATTGACCCTTTGTTTTGTCCCCAGTCGTCCTACAGGCAGATGCCCAACTTGATGTTTCCTTTATAAAATTCACTTAAAGATTCAATTAAAATTTCCCAACAGGATACGGTCCAATCACATCATCGCTAACGCCCAGTCCGCCCAGAAAAATTATTCCTGACAATGATTACTTATACAATACAGAGTCAATAATTAACTTTTTGATGCATATTGATTTATAGATTTTATAAACAAGTTGGCAGTGATATACTCTGTTTTTTCATTGACTTTAAATTAAAATGTAGCTGTGTAAGTAACTTAAGGGGATGCAGTTTTTATTATGGAATTAATTTGATTTAATAGGCCGGTCAACATGGCTAATGAGCATGACGTGTCGAGCAGTGTCCGCGGTGACCGAAGCCTAAGTTGTGCATTAGGGTACAGTGATGCCTCACCGGCGGGCGCCTTGTCCTGCTAAGGCATGATAGCATGAACATTCCGCGTTACCGAGCCGGAACTCATTAGCGAGGCAAGGCAGCCAGAAATGTGAGACGGCATCTGATTTAAAGGCTGCTAATGATTCCGCTCTTGGCCCTGGCAGGAAGGAACGACCTGGCATGGATCCGGGGTCAAGGAACACCCGAGTTCACAGTGGGGCGCAGGAGTCCGTGCGATGTTCACACGTGCCCCTCGTTACCATTCCTCAGAAATAACGCCATAGAGCTCCTCCGCGACGAGGGCTTCCGTAATCGGCTATCTGAGTGGTCGCCAAGGCAACAACCCCATCCCTTTGCAAGCAACTCGCCGCTCAGCATAATCACCGCTTCCCCCATTCTAATATCTCTCATTATTGCCACGTTAGATATTGGTGTAATGAAGCAGGTTGTTATACATTTTTAATAATGAATAACTAAGCATGTCATTTCTCAAAGTCCATCTATCCCCTTCCCTGCCGTTGATGCTCACAGATCAGCTTATCCAGTTTACTGCAGACCTGCCACCGGATACAATTAGAACATAAAACCCGTGCAAATTAATTGAAGAGCGCCGACTGACTCCAACGTGTGCTGAACACTAGGATCAGATGTTGTCCAAAAACAACCACAGGAAGCCTGGCCCTAAATTTATCATGTATTCATTATTTGTATCACTCGATAAAATGTGCCCAGATGCATCTTCTTCAGATCTTACCACTGGATTTCTACTGATGGCCACCAGGACCTGCAGGCTGCTTCTCCGACTGTCTGCTGGGGGCATTAATACTCTCAAACGTCCAGCCTGCTTTGGCCTGTGTGAACTGACACCCCTTCCCCTTAAATATCAATATCTGTCACGTGTGTAACAGGGCAGTAAAAAGAAAAATAATTCTTGTTTTCTCTGACTAAAACTTTACGCAGGCTGGTCACAGGCATTGCCCATATGGGAGCAGGTAGATAGCCGCACACTTCAGCGTCCTCAGCTACTTCTTCACGCTCCTGACGCTCGGTGGGGCAGGCCCGATAACAGCCTGACCCAGACGGTCCTCCAGACCCAAGTCGTCATCCATGGTGTAAAGATACGTGTCCCTGTCACAGAGCATGGCCACAATTTCCAAAAGAACTCAATCCGTTATGTGGACTGCGGATGCAAGTGGCGAGACCCACGGACGCCGGAGCATAAACAGATCAACGAATACTCCAGCGAGTGTGGAAAACATTCTGATGCTGAGACATATATTTCGAAGGGAGTTTAAGAGGGAACACAGTTGCGACAATAGCTAGAAAATAAAAAAACAGACCGAAAGACAAATATAAACTGAAGAGAATGAGGTGAAATGTTAGCATCCGCTCATTGTGCGATATCCACGCGGAACTTGGCGGAGGTACATTGCTCTGGGTGTTAAAAGTAAGTGTTGATTTGTTCAATGTATATGCTGAGCGGGAAGAATTTACCATTAGTTGAGTGAGTGCTGACTGTTGCGGGGTGACTCTTAGGGTGCATGAAGATTTATGACTGTTGTGCATTAAAAAGTCCATGGATTTCAACTGTAATTCAGTACTTCATCCATTTATACACCTATTCTACAGGCATATTAAAAAAAATAAAAAAAAGTTCTAGAGAATAACTACCCCTATAAAGGTCATTTCAATTTACGGCATGGAGCGAGTACATTACTGCTGTTTTATAGTATGAGAGCGATATATTGTCATACTATTCAGGGAATATCGTTTAAAGTGTTATTAGTGTTGATGAAAACCCAGTTTATAACCTTGTACTAAAGAATTACTGAGTGAAGATATCTTGGGATAATTTGATTAAGAAATCACAAATTGTGTAAGTACGTAGTTTAATAAATAGCTTGATATTGGATAATAAAAGAACCTCACATGCATGTAATGTATGTCATCCTACCTGTGATAAATCAAATATCTTGATTTTCCTCTTGTGCCGTCAACATTTGAATGACTCGTGCTGTCAGCTGACTGGATGAGCCCTAATCTGGAGGCATTATGGGTAATCCGAGGGAGATTCCAATGACGGATCGCTTTCTTTGTCATAGAACTAACCCTTCTGACATTCGCAGCCCTGTTCCGTTATGTATCCGTTACCTTGCCACCTAATCAATAATGTTGTGCATCTTCACCCAGACCAGCTTCACCAAACCAAATTAGTCCTCTTAAATATTTCAGCAAATCGCTCTCAAACTCCGGTGGAAATGTGAACACTCAGTGCAGGAAGACAAGGCATGCATTTGAGCTCTAAAAAGAGATCATTTAACTCCTTTTTAACAAACAGGCGCCAGACATATAAAGCACAATTAATGCCTCGTGTCGCCGTTAAATGGAAAAAGATAAGTCTGATTAAGGCTCTCTGTAACCCTCTGCCTCCGGGTTCTCTCCAACATCCTTAGAATATTTTAGCATATTCTGTTACACTGGTAAAGTTCTAACAGAATGGTCAACTACAGCAGCACCAAAGGAAAAAGGGTGTCGAAAGGTCACATGACCTTAAATGATCCCAGACGAGTAAACGTTTAGAAGATGAGTCTGCAAATTGATGCATGTGGGCTTTGGACTGCCAGTGCAGAAGTTACAAGCGCTGTGGTGATTTTGGGTACAGACGGGGAAGCTCCGGTGCGTGTCTCTGGAGAAGTTGGCACTGAGATTCCCTTTAATGTCAACTGTTTCATTAATAGAAGTAAAAAAAACACAATTAAAAATGACAGAAAAACAGCTAAACAACCTGCTTTGCTGCTTTAAAACTCTGCCGTGTGGAACCAGAGCGGCCTTTGCGGACAGTAGCTCCCCAGCCTTCCTGCATCTCCTGCAACACGGTGCAAGCTTCTGTTTTACCGTGTTTCCGAGCAACGAAGCCGTCCCCTTTGCAAAGTGTACAGAAGTGATAATTACTGGCAACGGAGATGAAGCTCACCGATTCTCAACGTCTATGGGGTGGTTCCTTCAACACAACACAATTACACACGCACACACACGTGGTGCTCGAGTCGCCGACAGAAGATCCCGCTGCGCGGAGCGACTTCTACATGAATTAGTTCACCAGTGAAGGTTTAAGAAGTAAAACGACAAGCATGCACTGTTATATTTTCCCCATGAATAAAATTCCTAATTCCATTTGCCTGAGCTATACGGCATCAGAATGAATGAACATGGCCTCATACTGCAATATCTTTTTGTAGAAGTACTAACAGACTGTGAACATGCTTTACTATAAGGAGGTGGGTTTGTGCAGCCCCCCCGAACAGACAAACCATGCGTGATGTGACATTCACATATGCGGCTCTCTTAAAGGCACAGTACCGCAGTGTTTTACTTTGCTTGCCACCCTACCTTTTTACATACCTGGAATGTAATCGAAAGAAATGAATCAATGGTTCTAGACCAGGGGTCACCAGCCTTTTTGAAACCGAGAGCTACTTCACGTGTACTGAGCCATACGAAGGGCTACCAGTATACACATACAGCAGGGTCAGACAGTCCTTGGAGGGGTTTAGGGTCTCGCTCAGGGTCTCGCTCAGCGACACCGGGATTCGAGCACAGGCACAGCGTCCTGATACTCTGAGCTCTGCACCTTCCATATGTCACCTGACACCCCTCATAGACTGAACTGTGATGTGTCTGCTTAATACGTTTGCGAGCATTTATTCAGCGAGCTTGCTACCAGCGATTAACGTGCTTAGATCAATCAGTTTCAGGGGCTAACAGAAGGAACACAAAAGAAAATGGTTTAAGGGTAGAAGGAAAAATGATTGGTTGAGAGAGATAACCAATCAGATTGTAGAGGAGGTGGGTCTAAGTAACTAGAGGAGGCGGGACCAACCAATCAGATGTTTTTTTGCTCCCGTTTTCTCTCCTTGGCCTCAGTCACATGACTTGGGAGCTGTAATTTCACATCCTGTTTATCTGATTCTTCTCCCCCCAAGCGGCTGGCACATGGCTGCTCTTGCAGTCGAGTGTTCTTTCTCACTGGGGCACCTGAGGTTAAGTGCCTCGGTGCGACAGGATCCCCGGGACCCAGACCATCCATTTTCTCCACAGCCTCATTACCTGCTGCCTGTATCGGTGTCCAGCACTTTGTACAGATGATTCCGGCAACCAAGATAGCAAACTCCTCTGAAAATTAATCCTGCTACTCCCTCGCAAAAGAAAAAACAACTGAACACATAACCCCAACATGAAGGTTTATGCTTGCCTGCTACTGTGGTTACTACACTGATCAGACATTAACACTGCCTGCCTCATATGGTGTAGGTCCTCCTTGTACTGCCAAAATAGTTCTGACCTGTCAAGGCATGGACTCCACAAGACCTATGAAAGTTTCCTGTGCTATCTGGCACCAAGATGTTAGAAGCAGATCCTTTAAGTCCCGTTAGTCGCGAGGTGAGGCCTGCACGGATCAGACTGGTTAGTCCAGCACATCCCAAAGACGCTCGATTGGACTGAGATCTGAGGAATCTGAAGGCCAAGTGAACACCGTGAACTCTTTTTCATGTTCCCCAAACCATTCCTGAACTATTTTTGCAAATAGTTTTTGCAAAGTAACATCCACATGAATGCAAGGTTTCTTGGCAGAACCGGGAACGCACCACAAGGCCTGGCGTTTTACATTTCCTGTGACCCGGTCGTCTAGCCTTCATAATTTGGCCCTTGTCAAAGTCGCTCAGATCCATTTTTTTTTTGCCCATTTTTGATACTTCCAACACACAAACTTCAAGAACTGACTGTTCACTTGCCTAAAATATAATGGCACCCTTGACAGGTGCCATTGAAACGAGATAATCAATGTTATTCACTTCACCTGTCAGTGGTTTTAATGTTATGGCTGAACGGTGTAAACAGGAACCTGGCTCGTGGGAGTTTTATTTACACAAAGAAGTTCTGAGGCCAGAAGGAAGACTGATTGGTTCCGAGAGATAACCAATTACATTGTAGAGGAGGTGGGTCCAAGACAAGGGATTGGTTGGTCCTGCCTTCTCTAGCCACTTGGACCCACCTCCTCTACAATGTAATTGGTTCTCTCTCTAAACCAATCATCCATCCTTCTGCCCTCAGAACATCGTTGTTTTAAGAAAACTCCCATGAGCAGAAAACTGCGCTTTTACAGAGAAATTACTGATAAACACCAAACATCTTACGAAGAAAAGATAAAATATCAAAGTATAACAAGTATTACAAAGGCTTAGTCTTTGTTAGGAATACGTGAATGGCACAGAACTGGATGCTCAAAGAGCTTCCTGGGAGACATGAGGAGATGGGCAGGGGGAAAACTGACTCATTATGTGGACATAAACGACCTGATATCCTTCTCTGCTGAGCTTTGTCCTTAGTTTCTCCATCTCTTCCTCCATCCATCCTCGTGGTGTATTTTCTCCCAGCCTCTCCATTCGCTAATCCTCTACGTCCTACATCAGCCGGATATGGAGAGTGAGCGTCCATTCGGCTCCTGCTGCCCCCTTGGTCTCCCTAAATGATCTTTTAACACCTCCCCCTACTCCTCACACCCCCTACTCCAATCTCTACCTCTGCATCCATTTCCTCCAATATTTTGCCTCTGTGGCGAGTCCATTTTCGACAGTTTTGGAAAAAATGAAAGGAAATGAACTGAGCAGCTGGTACATTTACAGTAGGTGCCCTGAACACGTTCTGTTCTTCTGAAGAACCAAGAGCTGGGTCCTCTGGAGTTCCACAAAGTTGAAGGACACATGGGACAAAAAAAAGCACCGTTCAAGCCATGAAAGACCTTGCAAAACAACCTTCTGTGGCTCAAGGATCAGTACAGAGCAGAATCTCTGAAAGAGTTCTACAGATTGGAAACAGTCCTAGATTTTGGTTTTATAAAAGCAGCGATTCTCAACCCATGGGTCGCGACCCAAATTTCTGAAAGGGTGGCAAGGTAGGGTCGGAAATGTAAGCATTTTATAACCAGCAAGCTCCTATGCTGATCCAGGATCAGATTTCCCAGCACCGGTCCTAGAATTACCCTATATAAAGGGGTGCTGGATCTGCAAATGCTTAACGCAAAACTACTGAACACTCAACCAATCAAAGAAGCCAAACCACACATGCTTCATTGCCCATCCAATCAGATTTGGGCACCGATTGGCGTAAATTGCAGAGTGCACCGCTCACTTGATCATAGTGTTAATTTAAACCTATACTTGATATAGGGTCGCGACTGAGCTGGCGTGGTAGAGATTGGGGTCGCAGTGCTAAAAGGTTGAGAACCACTGTTCTAAAGGGAGGAAATGACTGTGTCCAAATTCAGGATTGCACCCTTCTAAGGCAGCATTAAATGTGTCACAGCGTTGCGACAAGGCTGTCCCATTTCGGGTCCTTCAAATGCAGTATAGAGATGCATCCTTTCTTTGCCGAGTCCATCGCAGCTCCACACATCCCAGGATTCTCTGCGCAGATGTAGAGTGGGTGAGCCCCAGCTAGGCGATTGTAGAGGGTAAGGACAGCGCTTTCCGTTCAGCCTTACGAAGAACGCAGCCTACAAATGCTACACCTTCTGGACCATTCAGATCTTGAGGGGAAAAATGTCGCCCTATGTTTAACCAAACCCTATGGCTAACTAAATCATGCTGTGCGGTCATGTACAACAACAAAGGACTGAACATTGAATATATTACCACTTTTTATTTGTTTATTTTTAATACACACAATCCCCAGACTATGAACGAGATCTGTTCCCTAAGTTAATGTTTCTTCCCTAAGTTGATGTCTTGAAATTGAATTTGTAGGTCAGTCGAGAAAAATAAATAAAATAATAATAAATGTAAGTCCATAAGGTACTGTACTGCTCCTTCAGCTCAACCTCAGAAGCCATGCAATGTTTTCACGAGCGTCAAAAAGCAGTGCATGCATTCGTTATTACGAATCATGGCATTTAACCCGAATTTTTAAAGTAATGGGCTTTGTGTCAGTCCCTTCGTAAGTAAGAGTCCATAAGTCGGATGTTCTCCACCTGGGTACCTGCCTGTATCAGTTTTATGCTCACCTATCCTATCCCCTACTTCTATACTTTGAGAGAGCGACGGCACTGCGAATCAGCAGGGCGGGCGCGCACACACTCATATCCAAGCCCTTTGCTTGACTTTCTTCTCAGCTCCAGCTACTCCGCGTCTCTGTAGCGTGTAAAGAAACGTCCGCGTCCTTAAAGAAAACAAAGTGGGCGGATTTTTATTTCTCGGCACAGCAGGGTGGGAAGCCCACTGTCTGCCGCAACTTTCCGAAACCCTCGACGCTTTAATTACCCAAGATACCAATTCCTGTTTGTCACGCTGAAACATCTAAATTTAATTAAAACACGATTAGCTATTAATTACTCCTCTTGAATCGAGGATGAAAACAAGCCTTCTCTAGCTGTGAGCAGGAGGGAACGGCGGTTTATGGGACGTGGCAGAGTGTCACGGGGGGGTCTTGTGCCGCCCGAGAATCGCCCTGGAGGGCGTGGTGTTCAGGGCAGATAAGAGGCTCCGCCCCCCAACAAACCACGCTGATAAAGCCGACGCCCACAGCCAAGCCGCACTCCACATGCTAATTAGCCCAACGGGACCGTTTACTCGCATGACGAAAGTCAGCCACCGGCGCTGTGACCTGGCCCCCCCAAGCACAAAATAAGCACGGCATCTTCCGCATAAATGCCAGAGACACCCCCCCCCCCGTCCCGTGCTTTACGGGATCGTCCCGCACAGAAAAGTAAAATGAACCAACACAGGACACGATTTCCCCCATATTTTCAGACCAAAGAATCGATCACCCCTGCTTGGCCGGGGAGGGGTGGGGGGTCGCGTCAGCACATCTGACCTCTCACCTCTGAATCGTTATCTCAGTTTTAACACGGAGAAGAATGAGACTCCCAAAATCACCCTAGATGATCCGCAACGTAAAACGTCCAACATCACATAAAACATGGCATTTCTGAGGACATGTAACCCAAGATGCCCGTAATATTTACACACTGCTGGCAGTGCCTCCGACCGCCGAGTACAGAAGGCAGACAGGACAGATGCCTGTCCATAACTGCCTCGGCTGGGAGCAGGACCAGTGCCCAGGACAAAAGCCGGTCTGACTCACGTCCAAACGCAGAATACGGATCACTGCAGACGTCGAGGGAGTCGCCTCTGCAGTGACCCTATGCCCTTGGAGGAAGACAAGGCTATAAGATAAAGTAACACAGACCTCAACCTTACGCCAGTGTGTGCTTAAGAGTTTAATGTTATATCACACACACACACACACACACACACACACAGTATATATGATACTCTCTGGTGCCCCCTGTGTGAACATACTGCAGAAACCTACGAAATCAAAAACATTTGCAGCAAATATATTACTGCAAAACAGTGTATGGACTGGCTACTTACTGAAGCTTACCAATGAGCTCATTAGTCCATAGCAACATAGCGAAGATGCCCCGCCCATCTCCAGCCCCCAGCACTCCACAGCCCCATTACCTCCCAGTCGGTCCTACTCGCAGCACTCGATAACATCGGCTATCAGCATCATGGTAAAGTAACGGGCAGATCATATCTCACCGAGAGGGTGATTCTTAATGACAATCACAGCTGCTAGGCAATCAGAATGCAAATTGGACTTGAGAGCATTGTGGGAGCAGCCTGACGATGCACGTGCCGTCATGATACGCCCCCTGTGGTGCTACAGAGGAACGACACTCTGCTGTGAATAACAACCACAGATTTGCCTGGACTCCACTGCATCATAACTGGCAGTAAAAACTGCATCTGGTAGCTCACCAGTGTAAAGAATCAAATCCAAGCACTGAGTCACAGGACAACACGTGCAATAGACAAACATTAAAATGTAAACTTATTTAAAATCTATCTATGGATTTAAAAGTACATAACTGCCATTATGAGTCCCTCTATCGACAGATTTTGTTCAAGTCAACAAAGGCTACATTTTTGTGAGCATATAGGGGGCAGATTATCATCCTGAAATTCCTGACAGGAGTATATTTAATTTTTCATAAATTTCCCCGAAGGCTTCGTTGGAGCGGGCTCACTGGACCAGACAGAGGACGCATGACGCTTGCTTGACCACTGAATATTGTGATTCATTTACGTGCCAGTTACTGTCAGCTGGACCGTCATAAATGCTGAAATAAGGATTTCGATTGTGGATTGTCTGCACTGTCAGGGAAACACAATAATGAAATGTTAATGAAATAATAATGCTTCTTATGGGTCAGGCCTCCCCTTCATGGTCCGCTGACTGACAGCATCGATGTTAAAAGGCCCATTACTGACAAAAACATGCTTGATTGTAACATGTAAATAACATTTAAAGGTTATAACGGCAGGCAAACCTAAGCTATTCTGAAAATTTTAAAAAGTTGGTGTGACTTAAAAATTTTGCTTATTTATTAATGGATAAAAAAAAAAAAAGATGACAGTGGGGGGGGGGATTGAGAGAAGTCAGAAATGCGTCGAGATGCGTGGGCAGGGCAATTAAATACACAGGCTAATCAAACACAAAGCATACAATACTGCCAGCCACTCTGCCTGCCGAAGGGATTTAAAAACCAATAACAGGAAGATCTAAATCAAAGGACAACCAATGAAAAGAAGTCTGAGAACTCGGAGGGAAAAACTTTCCGGAACAAAGGAAACAATGGCGAGAGCGGCAGGGGAAGAGGAAGCGCAAAAAAAAGAAAGAAAACGAGTGTCGCGGGGGAAGACGGAATCGCGGAAACAATACTGACAGAGCCGCTGGGGGCCGACGCCTGGGCGAGGAGTCTGACGGAGGCCGAGACGCTCGGCAGCCTGATGTTCCTTGATTACCGGACAGCCTACTTGCAATGGTAAATATTCCTGGGGAAAGATGTCATTTAAAGCGCCCAACATTTCTAAGCCTGAGCTTTACTAGTGAGAAGGAGAAACGTTCTTCACTTATTCACTCAAATATTACTAGATGTCCCAGGTGCGGCCTGAATGGATTTTGATTGCCTCTGATTTTTAGCTGGTTAGCTTGATTACCGATAATTACTTAACGCACATCGATAGACGAGCCGTCACTGATTATTGCAGAAGAATAAAAGACTCTAGAACATCGCCAATGGGTCCAGTTTTTAGCACGTTAAACAATTTGGAAGGATCACTGCATTTTGGTAGAAGTCTGGCGTCTCCTCATTCCAGATATTTCGGTGGATTTCCGTCTGGTCAGTCATACCCAGTTGCATTGCCCCCCCTCCCCCGTTTCATTCTTCAAACTGCTTTCCCTCCTACAGGACAGTCAAGCATCTACTCGAGAAACAGCAAGGCCCCAGAAAACTGCCATTCCAGTGACTGCACCACCCCCATCCATCGAATTGGTCACTGCGTTTAACAGCAAGGCCCCAGAAAACTGCCATTCCAGTGACTGCACCACCCCCATCCATCGAATTGGTCACTGCGTTTAACAGCAAGGCCCCAGAAAACTGCCATTCCAGTGACTGCACCACCCCCATCCATCGAATTGGTCACTGCGTTCAACAGCAAAGCCCCAGAAAACTGCCATTCCAGTGACTGCACCACCCCCATCCATCGAATTGGTCACTGCGTTCAACAGCAAAGACCCAGTATTGTATTCTTTGTGCGACACTTCCTGGTCAGCTACTATTTTCAGTCTGACGAAAGTCGTCAGATATCTGAACCCAGAGTGTTTTTTTTTTTTTTTTTTTTTTTAAATAAAATAATTCTGTTTGAGAGAAGGCTGTACCTTTTCGTCTTTGGATTGCGATCCAAACAGAAATGCTGTTTATACAGATTTCACACGTATTTAATAAACATCTCTATTTAAAGCTGAGCATGAAAGCCCCGTGCTATCTGACAGGCTTTCAGCGTGCTGTCTTGCAATCTGCATTTGCCGTGGGGTGGCTATTTCGGTCCTCTTGAAATTTCAGGCGGTTTTGCAATCCCTGGCCGTCTAGAATTGCCCGTAATTAGCGTAATGGTCGTAGCGCGTCGACTCTCGAAAGCTACAGAACGGCCTTTACTCTTAAGTAACCCAGGGCATGCGAGCGAACCAAATAACTACGGCAAAGTACGGGATAAAATCCCAAGGGACTTTTTTCTCGTCAAACAGGATAAGCTATTCTTAAGACGTGAAAATACGTGCACAAAAATACCGTGGAGAAACCGAAAAAGTGCACAGTGTGACGGAGATTCCCAAGAAATGTGTGTCTCACACCGGCACTACGTCCATCTCCCCGCTGCTTATTCAGTACAGGGTAGGGTGGTGGGGGGAGGGGTGGCGGGGGGGGGGGGGGGGGGGGCCGCGCCCGGGGGGCCGAGGAGGCGCCCCCCCGGAAGGAAAGGCAGGAGGCGGGGGGAGGGACAA
>JAOYFF010000049.1:1592061-1614377 GCA_025773925.1 Cryptomyrus ogoouensis
ATATTTCTTTATTAACTATATATACACATACATTTTGTTCAGAAGGTAGCTTTCCGCTGAAGGTGTGACTACACTGTGAATGCTAGCCCCCCCCTCCCTCTCCAGGGTCCAGAATAACACCGGCATCAGCCTCTGAGTCGCCTGGCAACTTAAAAGGCAGCCCATAATTGCCGGGGTGAAAGTCAAGCTATTTCAAAGCTTGGTAAAAGAAAGAATGCTTTTAGGAGTCGTGTCGCGACACCTTCTACTGCAAAATTAAACACATACAGAATAATACGTTAAATTTTTCCTTTTTGTGCGTTTATGATGTAAATCGGATGCACTAACGTTAGGATGTGACGTTAAGCTGGCGTCGATGCCTTCTGACATCGGGAACGGAGACACCAACGACCCCCGGTTTGCCTTTCAATGGTTCGTAAACCAACTAACGCATTTATTTCACCCAATGATAAAAATGACAAGGTGGCCTTAAATCGCGCCCAACTAGAGCTCCCCGAGGCCAGCGGGCAGCTATAAAGATCTGAGCTCGGGGCTGTATTTCCTTTAGCTCGGCCGGCTGGATGCGCAGTCAGCCATGGGCCGTGTCAGTCCTTGGAGAGCGGCTGGCAGGCCGGGCGCCCAGGCCCGTGCCTGATTTACGGACCCATCTGCGGTCCCTCCCTGCATGTGCCTCCGTAAAGCACCCCCTCAGAGAGGCGGGGGCCGCGTATCCCCCATTTCTCTGCGCCCGAAGACCCCGATGTCGTGTCACTGACAGGCCAAGGACTGCCTGCCTCTGCCACCTGGGGGGCCTGGCATGTGGAGGGGGGCCGGGGCTGCTGGAGGGCATATCCCATTCAGGACGCCCTCATACTTATGAACGACAGAATATTACTTGTTTGTCTGTTTATCGTTTAATTCCATCCATCCTTCATTTATCCAGTACAGCATTTCGCCTATAGCCTAACCCAGGTAGTGGAACACTATTATTTCAACAAATTTAAATCTAAAATATGTAAAATATATAAACTATTGTGCATCATTCTAATTTTTGTTTGCTTGCTCATTCGTCTAGCTACCTCCCCATTTGTTTCTCGTGTTTAGTGGGTAGCAGTGTGTTCCTGGACTCTGCCGGAGGTCCCGCCCGACTCATTAAAGACACGGATGCATTTCCCCCAAACGACACCCAGCGGCGTACCTTTAGGTCCCCGGGGTCGCTGACGATCGCAGCGTCACTGCGAGCTGTGCTAATTACATGGGTGGAGAGGCTCATACAACTTTAAAAGAGCCGATCGCAAGCCTTCAGAGATGAATTACCGCCGTCTCCTTAAGACAGCTTGAGTTAAGCGGTGGCGTTGACACGTTTGTGACTCATTTCCAGCACTAAGGAGAAAACATCACGTTGTGATCAGCCTGTACTACCCAGGCATCGGCTCAAAGCAACAGTTAGTATTCTAAGAGAATAAAACTTACAGCCCCCAATTAAAATGCTTACACGATATTATTACAGTAGCTTATTTTCATGACATAACACCTAACAGGAGCATAAATCTGGGAAGAGACTGGATGGTATTTTAGACCATAAGGGGATATTCTGAAACCCAACATTAGCAGCCAATGTGACATTCCTTCATAAATGTCAGCCCATAAATTATATTAATTGCTGCCCTAACACGTGTCCCTCGCTAGCCGAAGCGAAAGCCATAAGGCAGTCTCCGAGACGGAGACTGACACCTGCCGAAGCGAAAGCCATAAGGCAGTCTCCGAGACGGAGACTGACACCTGCTGAAGCGAGGCTTCATTGCTTAGCTGGGAAGAAGGCCGCTTCACCCCTGCTTCACCTCCCGTGCGCTCCAATGGGAGAAAAGCACTCAGACATCACATTTCCTCACAATAACGCATTTCAGCCCCCCCCCAACCCCACCCATTACCCCTACCCCCGCAGCCGTGGCGAGTCAGAAAGGGTGACTGACAAATGGCATCACCGGCGCCAAGGCCAAAGGCTTAATGTCATTCGTCTTCCTACAGCAGAACTTAGAGGGCGTGACTCACAGGAGAATCTCTAAAAACAACGATTGGTCCATCAGGCTGTCCATCACCCTGCCTGACCAATGACTGTCTTGTTTCACTTTTGTCTTTATTTATTTATTTATTTTATTTATTTATTTATTTGTTTTTTTGGGGGGGGGGGGTGTCTCTAAGGATGTGCATGACGACGCAGTGGCTGCATCTCCATAGTTTCACTGTGTTTTTACATGGTTTCCATGCTACTGCGGGCGGACAGAGGGGCCAGGAAGGGACACCATCACTGAGCTCCGGAATGTAAATTCGATTCCCAAGATAATCTGATAACTGCAAATAAGCAAACAGGAAAATTAGCTGTTTAAATAATCTAGGTAATACAGCAGAAGTTAAACTATCGTTATAAAAAAGAATTCACTAGTTTTTAAAGCCTGTAATTAAATTACTCCTCCAAGAAAAATAAATGTGTTTGTGCAGGTAGAAAGTGTTCAGATGTCAGTACAGATGACATTTTTCTCAGTATTCCGGCTTTAAAACGATATTTCCGCGCAGTCTCACAGCACGGAGCGCTTCCCCTAGAATATTTTCTCTCATAATTGCAAAACACAAGTGATAAATAACAGCCCCATTAAAGGGCTTAATGAAGGATCAATAATTTAAATAAATCAGCATATTCTCTTGTTGCTTACCTGTGGCCCTGATGACTGCAGCATTTGCATAAAGATGCACAGCCTTTTTGCGAGCACAATTCCTAACTTTACACGCACAAACTTCACCGAACAGTACACCTACATAAATACACACACACACACACACACACACACACACACTCCAGCACCTGTGCAACACACACGATACACTTAATACTGGCCTAATATGAATGGATAATTGCAGATCAGTACAAAGTGAGTAAAGCAAGCATACGGTCTCCTAACGGGTCTGAAATGCTGGTTCCAGACTCAAACCATCTGTAACTCTGCTTCTAGAATGAAAACTTATAACAGATCTTTATAAAACCACTTAATGCTAAAGTTTCAGAGATTTTTTTTTTTTTTTATCAATAAGCAGTATGGTTAGGGAGAGAAATATGGCTTCAGCAAAGCATGGGAAATGTCCAGTCCAGAGAAGAGAGGAGGATGATGATGATGATGAAGAGGTCCCAGCTGACCACCTCACCAACCTTAGGAAAAACTAAATCCCTCGTCCCATTTATCCAGCTCAATCATTCCAAACACTATGCAAAAAAAATCTAGAATAAAGCAAAAAATAAATAAATAGCACGCAGAATCCCGACACAGCTGACAGACTGATTAATTACTGTCATCACTTTTATTGGATTTCGAATCGATCAACAAGAGTGAGGGCACCACGTGGAGAATGACAATGAGGCCCGGCACGTCACCTCAAAGGGGGCGTTGGCCAATCAGGCCAGGCGTCCGAGTGCGGTCGCCCGCGGCGATTCCCCGCGGAAGCCGTCAGCATCCAAAGTGCCTGCAAAGCTGGTAATTGAGTGGTCCCTGGCCCCTGCCACCTGGATGACTGGTTTGCAGTAGGTTAGATGCGGCAGGTGCCTTGCGGATCGCACACGGACCTCTGCCGGCGTTCTATCGACCAATGCTACCTATCGAGACGTGCTGTCGAGCCTTTCTGCGCATGTGCAGTCCCACGGTTTTGGGATTAGGCTTAGGTTTTAGGGGTTATGGTTAGGGCTATCGATTAGCACTGCGGTAGCCTAACTCAACAAAGTAGCTCAACGCGACAGAACACCGGCACCCCTTACGGTGGACAGCCTCTGGAAGATCAGGAGCCACTCGGGAAGCAGATGATGGGTGTTTACCTGCATTTCATGGGAGCACTCCCCCCCCCACCGAGCCTTGCTTGTGATGCTCGCCTTATAAGTAAGGGCCAGACGACGGCCCGCTCGTCCAGAAAACTATTTAAAAGTCTTTCCGAGAAACGGACTCTGAAGTGGCTCTTGAATGGGAGCTGAATTATTAATTACTGGAGCGGAGCCGGGCCATGCGACTGCCGCGCGGAGTGTCAGTCCTGACGGAGCCGCCCGACCTCATTGCAACTGGCAATTCCATTGATGAGTCCTAATAGGCGGCGGCAAGATGGTCAAACTGGCTAATTAAACATCAGCCCCGCTTGTCGGAAACAAATTTAAAAGCCGGCGTGAAATCGCGCGCGCAACAAACACCGTGCTAATTTTATAACGCCGACGGTGCCCCTAATAGGTCTCATGGCGGGAAGAACGGGAGGGGGGGGGCGTCGGCCTCTCGAGAAGGGAGGGAGAGTGAAGGTGAAGTCAAGGGTGCCTCCGGTTTCCGGCTAGCGCGTGTTCATGTGGAACAGCTGCCTACTCTCTGTGCCCCCCCTTGCCAGCATACACCAAGCCTATGTTTCCCTCTCCTCCCACCCCAGACACGGGGCTCTGTTAAAAGGCTGTGACATCGCCTGCTGCCGCTCCCCTGTCACAGGCGTGACTTTCTCTGCTGCAGCGGCTAACACTTGAGTGGGTTTCCTCCCCACCGAGCCTGGCGGCGGCCATTTTAACCCTTGAAACCCGGCGCCATGGCAATGCTGGTAACGCATCATTAACGCCAGCGGCAGGCTGCGCGGTAAACATAGAGCGTCTCGCGCCGCAGAAGCGGCACGTGGGGCAGTTTAATAACGTAAATGATACATCATTGCCTTTGTTAATAAAGCAGGCGATTCAGACGTTTCAGTTTGCTGTTGTAAATAATTCACGTGGGAGTTTCGAATTCGTTGGTCTCTCTCTGGAGGACAATGAGAGCAATGCATCACACACATATCCTACGTTTTCATTAGAATGCGAGATCCACAACATACATTTCATTTTAACCAGAAAAAAAAATAAAATTCTGCTCATCGTAAACCGTATAGTGCCCATCTCAGCTGCTTTTTAAGAGACTGGAGAAAACGTGCCCGAATAATTCATACTGTTTGACCGTCTGTGTGCACGCATGCACAGACACGCACACGCGCACAGACACACGCACACACACGCACGCGTGTCACTGAGTGTACTGCCCGAGGAATCATCTTCAGCCCAACTATGTGGGTCGCATGCATAAGTGAAAAGCAGACTCTCCCAGGAAGCGCGAGGGAGAGCCGGAAAGCAGGAGAGACGACAGGACACAGACATCATGGCGGAGAGATACACATCCTATATGTCTAGGTCACAGGACCCAACACAGGATTGGAAAAGCAACCCATGGTAACCTCAAGTGAACCACTTAGACTGTGCTTGTTCACTTCACACCTGCTCACTTCACAAGTAGAGACAGGTTCACCTACACGAATGGTACTCTGTGCTATTCTGCTATTCCATTATCGAATAATAGTGGGTGATGTGTGGTTCTAAGGACTGGGCCACCTTGCCTGTAAACCAGATGGCGACCAGTTCAAATCCCAGAGTCAGAGTGATTTGAGTGTTGGATCCTTAGGCAAGACCCTTAAGCTCCAGGTGCTCCAAGATTGCCTGACCCAGCTCTGAATTGAACACCTCTTCGGTTAAAGGTGTCTGTCAAATGAATACCATCCAGTGCTTTTAATTTCATAACGCTACCTACAGTATGTAAAATCTAAGTTACCAGCGTCATTCAAACGAATCGATTTTAGTGCCAAAATAAAAATGGAAGAAGATTATAAACAAGAAACCAGTCGCACAAAAGCAAAATCGTGCTGGTAATTAATTGGCTTCATTTTGCATTTTTTTTTTTTTTTACTGCATTGCATTTTGACAAGCAGATTACTTTTAATCAGCCCGTTAATGAAGCAGTAATATCACATGCATCTACTTAGGTAGTCTCACTTCCAGCTGACCCAGCCAGGAACACAGTCATCCATGTGTCCAAAAAACAGGAAGGAAAACACCCCTTTGACATTTATTTTTAATTTCTACAGCATCGTTGTAGTTCCCTTATTTCAATTATTATTTTTACCACTGGAGTCCATCCATCTATTCATCGGAAGGTCGTGGCGAATTGCTGATAAGTGAAGCTACAGCAATTCCCCCCCCCCCCCATTTATTTTTTCCACCAAAGGATTTTTCTTGATTGCTGCCAAGGGTAATAATGCGTAACCCCTACTGGGTTTTGAAGGATTTCTTAAGATATATTACAATAGCTCAGAAATGGCACCAGGACTCCGAAGTGAGTACCGTTCTCCGAAACGGCAGAAGACGATGGGCCGCATTGCTCAGAACGTGCTCAGAGCGACTGAGCCGGACTTAAAGAGACAGTTCACCGCCTCCCTGTCAGTACCTCTCCTGGGGATATTCGGTATTGATTCCTGAATCGTTTGATCATTCCTGACACGATTTAGTTCTGCTCAATCTCTCTGTCATACCTGCAGAGTCTTAAGTGCATTTTATCTTACTGCCCTTCGTTTTAAGTTCCTTTTGCACCTTGATACAAAATGTAACAAAGCCAGCTTGCCGCAGAAAACATTCTGGGAAATCTGTGAGAATTCCCTGGGCAGACCGTCTGCTTTAATACTAACTATGGCTAGATGTCACCCCTATAATGAGAGAGGAGGCGGCAGTGATTGTCTGTGACATTCTGATTGTCAGCATCCCCTCCAGAAGCTCCAGGTACCAACGTTATTTTTAATACCTTGCTATTCCTGAAAGGTTAAGTTCTACAAGAAGGGGGGGAAAAAATGTTAAATGACCGCGCTCAGCCTCAGATGATTAATACCATCCGTTTGCCGACAATGCAACACAATCAAAATAACAAAAATTGGATCCCAACTCAGGCGGTTTACGTTTATTTTTATTATAGATGCAGCTGCAGTGTCGCACAAATGTTTAGGCACAAGACCTTCATTCGTTTATGTCTGGACCAGATTTCTGTTATTTTTTATTAGGTTCTACCGAACGAATTATCAAAGCTTCTGGAAGGAACATGAGTTTCCACGAGTGGATCCAATCCAAAATGCTCTGTCCCTGTCACACCATGAATCACTCTGCCCCGTTTTAAAACTCATCTCGATTCGATAAATACAACCAATGAAATTAAACCTTCTTCGATAAATATAGCCAATCCTCTTTTAGTTAGCAACCATTCGTTAATAAGGCGGGTAAAAAAAAACTTCAAAATCATATTCCAACAATGCATGCATTTACAACCAAATTTCGTACGCCTGACCATGACGCACATTGGTGTGAGTGTATCTTTGAAGTAGAATACACACACACACACACACAAAAAAAAAACACATTAAAAATGTCTCCATAAACAATAAAAAGTTGGAAGGCTGACGTGATGTCGTAAACGGTCACTACCGTGATTTTCACTTAACCATTTCGCTAAGACCTAATCATTGGAATGGAACCCTGTCACTAAGCAAGGAGTAGATGTACTGCAAGTCATTCATCGTGGATCTTAGCTCAGTCTTCGTTCGAGCAGCGGTACACGCGTCGGAAAGCCCTTTAATCCAGGACGCCTGGCTGAGAGTAAGCGAGCAGGCCACTGGTGGTCCAGCAGGCCAATCGAAGCCCAGGGCGGCCGGGCTTCTCAATTTCGAAACCGTCGGGTAAATTTGTAATAAATAAATGAATTAATAAATAAGTCAGCGTATCTCCCTCAGAGGAACGTGTTATCTTTTCAAGTTGTGAATAGTAACGTAAAAAAAAAAAATCAAATCCTGAAGGGAGAAATTATTTTAATTAAATTTTTAAAGCACAGGCCGGGTGCTGCTGCAGCTCCGCCAGGCAGACGCCGCATTAGTATTCCGGCTTTCTGCTGATTTCGCTCTTCGTTTCAGGGCGACTTGGCATCGTTTGATGCTGTGCTCTCCCTGCCCCACGTCCCAAGGCGAAGGGGCACTGCAGAAGCTACGATGGGCAATCCCCGCCCGCCGAACCAAACATACGTTACCACCGTTGCGCATGAGACTCATTTAAAGGCACATTTTGCGGCTATAAAATTGCTTGGGTGAATCTTTCGAACAAAACCAACGTTTGTGATTTGTTAGTGTTTGGTGCAGTGGAGCAGTCTGCTTCATTAATACGGAACTAACAGAAGGTTTAGCAATAATGAATATATCCATCCCTTTTCCATAACCCACATTTCTTGATCGGCTTGCAGGGAGAGGAAGGCAAAGATGATTAATTGGATAATTGCTTTATAATTCTTTCCAAGACCTAAAAACTTCTAACTCCTTGAGATCATGGCAGAGAATCAGCGATCAGAGTAAACCGTAACAGGCGAGGTTCACACAGTACGGTCACAGAGAATTTCACCCGTCGTCTGGCTAACAGGTGCCACAGATGGTGATATTTACAGGAAGAGGCTCCAGGTTTCTGACAAACAACAATAACAGGCCAAACAGTGTTTGCAAATTCACTCGCAAGCCCTCTTCGTACAGAGAAATAACTAAAAATACATATGCAGGGCTCTGGGAAGATTACTCACATCCTGGTACAAAATTCGTTAGTGGCTCTTGCCAAATTCGCCCCCCCTTTAGATTTGTAGGCACTGGTGCCCTTGGAGCGACCTTCTGAGTTAAGAACGGCACCATTTCGACACCATGGGCATGTCCTTCCCCCAATGTCCACTGGGGGCAGCGTGGCCTGGCAGGGTTCTGCCATCTGGGAAGATGTGTGTCACTGTCTGAAACTTCCCTCCGTTCATCTCTAGTACCTCTCTCTTAGCCAAAGGATTAAGGATTATACCATTACTCTTTCTAAAAAAGATCCTACTGAGGGTTTTCAGTTTATAGGAATTGCATTCTGGAAATGTATTACAAGTTAAAGTATAAGTATTACAAGTATCACATTTCTAGAACAACCCTGCAAAGGAAAAAAAAAAAAATATATATATTTTTTTTTTTAAAACTCTGCTATGTAATTTAAAGAAAACAAATATACTTGAAGATGTAGGGCATCGTTTTTAAAATGTTAAACTCGTTAAACCTGAGGCCGTGTGCGATTTGCCACTGTAAACGTGGTCCATTCTAAGACCAGATCATCTGATTAAATTAGTGCACTCAGATTCAAGTACATAACTGAATGGGTCAGCTGCATGCGAGGTGGAATTTACCAACCATGTGGAAGACTGGAGATCACTGTTATAGAGTATAACAATGCATACGAGGCAATATTCACAGATCACAAAATAAACAGAAAAAAATGCCTTTGAGAATGAAGTGATAGGAATCTTGGGCCATCAATACCAAGACAATGTCAGTTACATCAGTGCGATCAGGCACCGCAAGTCATTACTCACGCTTATCTGGGATTTACCAACATTTATAGTGGAGGGGGGGAATTAAAAAAAAAAAATCCCATGACAAAATGCATTACCTTACAGTATGCTTCTCAAAAAAATGCACCCAGCCCCCCCCAAAAAAATTCATTTTTAAATCACTAAAAAATGAAAAATAAATATTTCTACAGTTCATACAACAAACTATCACTACATATATAAAAGCTTGAATACACAAAACAAGGCAGTAGGAAATTTATGGAGAATGTTTGTCTGTCCGCGTTCCAGCTGCATGTCCTGGGACCCCCCCGCAGGAAGCACGTTTGCGTGATCCCCAACAGGCACCTCGGAAACACCAGTTCATCCAGTGGCATGTTTTGGGACTGCAGCAAGGAAGTCATGATACCTAGGTGACAATGTGCAAACACACACACACACCTCAATGGGATCTGAACCCACAACGGCAGAGGCCTGCAGGCCACCCTGCCATGAGACACGAGGCAGGCGAAAAGCCTTTTGCGGCAGTCTGCACCCTCAACAGTGTGGTCTGCCAATGCCTGGCCCCCAGCTTTGTTTTGATAAGTGGTTTTCACACAAGGATCCCATGGAAGGTGCAACACATTCAACAGAAAAATACAGTCAAAGGAGAGGAACAGAGCAATGTAGCAGAGCTGGGTCTGCGTCACGAAGCAGGATTCCCTGCTTAGCCAGATTACACGTCAGATTTAAGGCAGTCTGGGGTAAATGTAAGTGAATGATGATAAAGTCCATTAAACTGAGGTACCACCAAATTTGAGAAGTTATCTGGATAAGCAGGAAGTGTAGCTTCACGATGCAGGCCCCAGACTGCCGGCAAACGGGCCAGCAAAGTATTATTACTACTGCAATCTAATGCAAGTTAAGATATGTTTAAGGTGAACCAAACAAACAGCACATTCAAAACACTGTGCTAACATTTTAAAAAATGTGTTTTAAAATACAAAATGAATACCCCTTAACCAGCGGTCCGCAACCCTGCTCCTTGAGATACACCTACAGAGCTTCGGTGCTGCCCTAATCCAACACACCCGATACAGATGAGTACTAGAGCCGGCTATGTTAGAGCTAAGTTGGCTCTAATCCTGAGATGCGACTGAAGGGCCTGATTATCTGTATCAGGTGTGTAAAATTGGGGCGGCACCCAGGCTGTGCAGGGGGGCGGATCTCCAGAAGCAGGCTTGCTGACCGCTGCCTCAAACAGGACCCTAATTACTCATCATGGGACTTTTTGTGCCACATTAAGAGGTAGAAATATGGAACATTCAGGCAGCTGGGGTGGCAGTAGGTTGTGCTGGCGCCTCTCACGCACACGGTATGGGTTTGGATCCTTACCTCAATCTCCAAAGACACAGCTAGGCTGACTGGTGCCTCCATACTGCCCAGAGCCTGAGCCGGCAGGGGTGTGCGCTGCACTAGGCCGGCCTCCCATCTAGGGCGTGGCCCCCCTGACCTTTACTAGGGCTAGAGCAGGGGTGGGTGGGTATTCACTAAAAACTGTGCATTGTACAAGACAGCCATGACCAGTCAAAAGTTTGGACACGCCTACTGAAAATCATTTGCGGGCAGCTCGTACTTACGCATCGCCAAAAAGCCTATTACTTAAAAATTTTGGCTTAAATAGAGCGATTCGTAATAATGAACGCGCATGCTACTTTGTGACTGGTTCATCAGCTCGAGGAACAGTACAGTACCGTATGGAGCTCCATTAATTTTTACGGTATTACGATCATTATGTACTGTACTATTTCTCAGTAACACTTTCTATGAATTCCACAAGAATCTATGAACACATAACGCATTCATAATGCATTTTAATGCATTCATAATGCATTATCAACATGGCTTATTTATGAAAAGGCATAACACATTATAGCCATGTTTATTATGCATTATGAATGCCTTACGAAGCTCTCATCTATAATGCACTATAAATATCTTAATAATGCAGCACAAAGTGTCCTTAATTCCTGTAAAACCAATCTACCCCAAAGGTGGTCGCTCTCATTTTATCTGTGTACATTAGGAAATGACTGTTTGTTGCTTAAACTGACTGATGTGATTTTAATAAAACAGAGTAAGTGAATACTTAAAACCACAGTGGGCCAACCTTGCAGGAGGAAGCCCCCAAAACACGGAGCGCTTTGTCTCTGCGGTTTCATAGTTGATATTCCAAAAAGCCTAAACATATCATTTTGAAAAGGATGCCTGAAAGGAAACTCCCAAATTCAATAAAATCCAAATATCTCCGCTTAGCGATCCAGGAAATACAGACTACTGAGGCTCTCCAGTCTCCGAGAAAGATCAATGTCCAGCTGTAGCCTTAATCCAATTTCCTCCCAAATAAATTGCAACTTACAGAGGATTCCAGAAAGATCGTATGAGGAAAAGAGGGATTCCCCGGACTGTGGAACGCAGTGGTGTCTTACAGAATTCAAAAATCCCATCTTTCACAGCAGCAATTTGTGATGAAAACATTTTTTTTTCGCTGTTTGACAGTTCCAAACTTGAAATGGGTTTGAATTCTGATATCACACACACAGATTAGGTATCAGCTTTGTGGGGACTCTCCATTCATTTCCATGAGCATAGCCCTAACCCCAACAATGACGACCGTAACCCCTACCCAGCCCTAACCCTAACCATAAGCAACGAAACAAAACACAAGACTTTTGGCATTTTTAGTTTTCTGATTGCGGTCACAGATTTTTATAAAACTGAATTTCCCCTTGTGAACAGAATGTCCCCACAATGTCAGAATAACAGGTTTTTATCTCTCTCTCTCTCTCACACACACACACACACACACACACGCACACACACACAGGCTAGCAGTACAATTACATTTACTCACATACTAGAAAGACATCCACTAGCCAATTAGATTCTCTTTTTACTTCATCCATCCAATCCTGAGTCAGTCTGTCATTACTGCAGACCAGCACAAAGCACTCAGAGAATTAGAACATTAACAGTCATTAGAAGCAGATAGATTTTGAAAGTTGCCACACTTAACTATATTAGCACCTATTTCCTGCTAACTATGCCCTAAAACGCTCTCGAAAGGAGCATGTTTTAATTAACAAACGGCCATGACAAAGGCGGATATTTTTTTTTTTATTTCTCATTAAATTAGCCAGTCACCATACAGAACACATTGTTTAAAGAGTCTGGAAATGTGTAGTAATAGTGAATACCTTGTCCCAGCAAACATATCTTAGAGGCTTCGAAAGGTTCAAACAACAGAATAAGTAACAGAAATTAAGCATAAATTTCCATAATCCATTATCTACGGGACACATTCTGATAACTACTAACATTGCCACGCTTTTCCAAAAGAGAGAGCCTTCTGTGGTGCTCAGCCCTGTTACTCGGCAGGAATGACAGTAAAAACGCGTCACCTCCGACTTGCTTATTCACAGACGGCGAAGAAAAGCATGCAGTTATGATGGGTCACACCAAAGTCAAAAACCAGACAGATGGGACAGTGCTGTGACTGTCAGTAATGCAACATTTTTCAAAAGCCTCAATACCATTAATGATGCAAAGCAACACGCATATTATTATGAAATATTTTTTATATAATTTACTGCAGAAACTTTGGTGATACAGTAACTGTCAGGAAGGAATGATATGAGTATGAAGAGTAAATTTCATGCATCCAAGTTTGATTCATCTAAGATGCCATTTATTCTCAATCAATTAGAACAGTGTTTCATAATCTGGTCCTCCGAGGCCCAGACAGTACGCATTTTGCTCCCTACCAATAGCTGGGGTGGGGGAGCAAAAATATGAACTGTCTGGGGGGGGAAGCAAAAACATGAACCGTCTAGGGATCCCCGAGGACCGGGCTGGGAAACACTGAATTAGAACATTAATATGAAGTAAATAGCAGCGGCTGCATCAGCAGCCCTGCGGGCTTCGTGAGACCAGAGCATGTATTAAATAAAGGCACGGTGTCTTACCGGATTGTGATGAATCTCCTGCAACGAGAAAAAGGACAGTTTGATCAATGCACTGCGGGATTCATCGCCCCGCCAATTCAGCAGCATAGTGACCCCAGAAGGTGTCGCTCACAAATCACACCTTAAAATAACGAAAGAAAACGCTGATCAATATACAGACTGATAATTTAAAAATATATATAAAAAAAAACACACACTGCTTCAAATGTTTTCTAAATTATTTGCTAAAAAACGTGAACTCGAAATTATTTTTGCAAAGCAGAAGTAGTAAATAATCATAGAATTTACATAATATAGACAGACAGATTAAGCAGAAAAAGCCTCTGCGCCAACTTTTTAAATCATTTCAAGTTCACGGCAAACCAGCAGTGATAAGAAACAGAGGAAATCAAGATGACTTGAAATCGTAGGAGCACTTAGGATTTCTGAAGCATTTTTATGCATGACGACAATGTTGTTGATAAATGCTGGCAAAAGTATCAGCTTTATTGTTACACTGTCATTCACTTTTCCGTAATACACCGTGTCTGAACTAGCAAACCCATAAAACTAGACAAGACCAGTAACCTGGGCACAATCCGGAATTGATCACAACCACCACAATTAGTAACCAAAACCCACTACTTTTTACACGGTATCTTCCTGCCTGTCCTTATAACTCAGCAAAATGTATCCTTATTTAAAAAATTTAATGATTCGACAGGGCAGCCAAATGGACAGCCAGTGCAATCAGTATTTGAAAAGATGGCTGTCAATGTCTGGGTATTTTCCCAGCAGCAATTTAGGATTAGGGTAAACAACCATTTAAAACGATACGCCCAGTGTTTTTCTTCAGTGAAATATAGAAGGCAGCTCAAAATGGTGAAATCCTCCAGCAGGTGGGTCCACTTCCCCAGAGGGAGTAGGTGCTGTTCTTGGGATAGTTTGCATGGATGTCAGATACCAGGCAGTCAGCTCCCTGGCATTTCAGCCGTAATGTTGTTCTGCTTTTCCACACAGAAGGCGAGTAAATAACTGCATCAGACCTCCCTCAATCCTCCACATCCCCCCCCGTCATAGGGGATCGAGACGTTTTATATTGGTACTGCAATTTGCACATTCATGCACACCACTTTCCAGAAGTGCCACTCAGTTTCGCGTTCCAGCGAAGTTTATTCTAAATTGTTAAGTACTTTCTGACAACTTAGTCGCGAGAATGTACCACAGTAAATAGAATTTGTTTCATCTGAGTCATTGATTACAAGGAACCCGAAATGTTTAGCAATCACAGCTGAGGTGCTGGAGCACTTAGGAACTGCTGATACACGCATTTACAGGCCTTTCCGCTACATTACGTTCTCCGTATTTATTTGATTTCGTTGGCTTTCAACCCGGAGGTTCTGTCGAAGGCGAACACTCAGTTATAAATACACATTTACGGTTTCACATATTTAAAGTTGCATCCTTCTACCGATAATTACGTTGCTCGGCGGTGATTTTCACTTTTTTTTAAAAAAACCTGGGTAGCTGAAGTTAATAGATATAACTTCTGCAGACGTTTCCTGGATTTCAGCGAATATCACTGCCGGAGGAGGTGCTGCATGCGTTTCATTCCCTCCTGGTGCAGCGCGTCGCGCGCGCCCCGCTGCAGCAAAGGCATCCAGCGCTGAGCTTTAATTCCCATCGGAGGCAGAAGCCTCAAGCCCGTAGCCGCAAAACGAAGGGGGAAAAAACGGCACCGGGGGCTCCTGCGACCTGCTATCCATTTTATAAATGATATTCGGGGCACGATTAATATCTTCGACAGTGATTCAGATGGGCAATTAACGCGCCGCATAATTTTGGATCTCTGCATCTCTGCGGAGGTAACTGGTGTCTGGAAAACATCGCCCGCTTGAATCATCCCTCTGATTGTTCCGAATGTAACTGCCAACCCTGAATAATTTCTTGTAAACGCTGCCGAATGAGTCAAATTTGCACATATTTTTGCTCAATTTAGTCAGCCAGACAGGGGAGACGATATTACCTTTCATTTATAAGCTTTCATCCTCTCAACTTTTCCCCAGCTCGCCGGGTTAATTGGCTGAAAACTCAATGCTAGTATTATGCTAAGGCTGAAATCGTGCGGCTTTTGCAGTTTCCTTTATGATAGTCACCTCACTGTTAGTATTTTTCCTGTCTGACCAAATGAAGGCAAACACACAAATTCGAGCCCATTCCAGACACTCACACCTGCATCTAAACATTAATTACCGGTTTAAAAACAAGTTCAGTCACTAACAGTTTATCGTAACAAGACAGATGAACAATTAAGCAATTAATGTTTAAACAGTTGTAATCAATGCAATTGATAATATGGTACAGCTATTTTAGAGGTTTAAACTGACTAATTAAATGAAGATCGTCTTAAATAAACTGGGGCCACAGCCTTCATCAGGCTAATTACCACAGATAAACAATTAAATCTTTAAGAGAGCACACTAATAACATACAGATAATAAAGACTGATAAATTCATCTGATGACACTGGGTTTTTCTTGCAGTCTTCGAGTAATTTTCTCATCAGCCAGAGAAGCATCTGACATGATTGTACAGATGCATTTGTGTGCAGAACCGCATCCCATGACTTTATTGGCTAAGCTATGCTATCTAACATGTCACTCTGCAAAGCTAACTCGCATGTCGCTATGCTAAGCCAACCCATACATTCATACACTCCGCTAGCTGACATGTCGCTATGCTATGCTAACTCACATGTTACTACGCTAAGCTATCTTACATGTCGCTATGCTAAGCTAACTCACATGTTGCTATGCTGTGCTATGTTATGTTATGTTGTTTAAAATATTACTTGAACACAGACTATCATTACATGTCAATGATGTTGTGTTTCACAGCAACAGTTACAAGTAAGTGTTATTTGGTTAACAACCCAAAATTCAAACGACATATGACCATTTATCAGTGTTATATCAGGCATTAGCCGCTCAGTTAGTGTGCGATAATTAAGTGACTTGTGAAACTGTAGTAATATATCCTTTAAATTATGTTTACAAGTTACCGCGACCTGGTCCGTCACGGGAGAAAAGCAACGAAAGCAGAACAATGTCAGCAGATGGTCTGATACCAAGGAGGCCTGTACTGCAGTGGGGTGCGGGAGTCCGGAGGAGAGACTCGGCACAAATCAGACTGGCAAGAGGGATCAGGTCCAAAAAAGGCAGCAAAATAAAGAAACCAATTGTTTGCTAACAACATTAAACCCCAAAATGATGCAAATGGCACACCTCCAGGTTTCTGGGTTCAGTGCCCACCCCCGGTTCGCGTCGCGCCCGTGTGCTCATGTACGTTTCTCGCAGCACTCCAACAGACTCCTGCAGACTGAAAACATGTGGTTATGTGACTGGCTCTCTCAGAATCGCCCATGGTATATGAGAGTGTACTCGACAATGGACTGGATCCCACACCCACCCCGGTGCCCTTGCTTGGAAAAGACTGAAGGCTCCCTGTGATCAGTGCTTATGGAAAACGGATGGATCATACAATAGATGCATCTCTGAACTGGCCCTCACTATATAGTTACTTATCAGACATGCTTCCTTTTGGAGAAAGTAGGGTTAGACAATCATTAGAAGTTAAGGGCCTGTGAGTGAATTCCCTCTGATGACATCAGGATTCAAACCAACGGCCTTCTGATCACAAGCACAGCGTCCTCACTCCCTGAGCCACACAGCACCCGCAGCACAGAACACACCAAGCCACAGCTGCTGCAGGGCTCACTGAGAGACGCGTCCTCGCCGGCCTGGACCATGCAGGCGGAGCATATCCTTGTGCACTTGCAGTTCACAGCTCTATACTTAGACACCTTCCAAAGCTGAGAAATGGTCCTCCTTAGAAATAGCCTTACAGCTCTGACAGAAGGGGCTGGAAAGGCAGATTTTCTGCAACCCCCACCCCCCGCCTGCTCTCAGCTCTGCCTCTCTGGAGGCCTTACACACACACACACACACACACACACATACACTCCGACTTCCTCCAGTGGTCCCGTTCCTCATCTCCACTTCCCTGTTTAGAACCCGGCGCTTTGAAGGCTTCGGCTGTAAGAAGGCAGCCCCCCCTGCAGGCAGAGAAACAAGTGGAAGAGATAAAACAGGACCCAGCTGAGACTCAGTGAACTGCTACGCCAGACACACAAACGTGTGCCTAACCCAGATTCCTCTTTCTAATAGGATTAAGGCTGGGTGAGAGAAAACACAGAGACAGAAAAAGGCGATGGAAATTGCACACTTTGAGGTGCATAAATAGGGATTGGGGAGGGAAGCAGTCATTTTTGAATGGGACATTAGCGGGATTTGCTAGACTCCAAGGAGAACAGCACTGTCGTGACAGTCAGCCCCAAATCCAAGGCCTTGGGTGTGTGGTTCAGGATCTCGGAATTACACTCACGTCCGTGGCCTTACTTTCTGTTTTCTTCAAAATTAGATAATGACTGGCTGCGTCTGAATGTATTAATTACGCAGAGTGGCGAATTACAGCTGGGGGAGACCATGGGATCCGTGGCTCGGTTAAACAATATGGCTTTTGTCTCCTTTGATTATTTAAGCCAGGCTATTTTTGGTGCATTGTTGTGTGCAGATTATTGAAATAAATCTCAATTATAGATATCAATGCCATTAAATCTTCTTATATGCAAAACCCCCAGAATGAAATGGAGACGCAAATAAAGGCGAACGAGCTAAAGGTGCGTGGTTGCTGAAGCCACAAATAAGAATTCTACAGTCCTGGGAAAAGACTGGTAACAATACTCCAGGTGATTTGCCAAAACAAATCATTTCAGTAATGCAGCATAGTGATACCAGAATTATGACAAACTTCTAGACCATGTTGTGATGTTTCATATAAAGCAGGTCCCTGTGTTCACGCTGAGGAATTAGGCGGTCTAAATTATCGCAATAATCTTTCCAGAATATTCTCGGGACGCGCTGTTGGCCAGACGTTAATGTTTCAGCCCAGACACATCACACGCGATTCGTTATGAGCAGGAAATGCTGTTAACAGCAGACTTGGAGAAAAAAAAAATCGGTGGTTCTGCCTGCAGGTGCTGTGTGATCAAGGACACAGAAACAAGTGTGTGTTCACCCAGGAGCTACAGCGCTTCGCTCATTTCCCTTTAAAGGGCCCTTTATCAAAGCCACCAGCTGTTCCTGCAGGACCCCCGCATGACTGGCAGGTAAATTGTGCTTCCCGGCACCAAGGAGCAGTCTGCCTACGTGGAGCCGGAACGTTCCGAGCCAATAAGCTCAGACGTGCCGGGTCGGGCGTGACGACACTAATCAAAACGGGAACACGCGCGCGCACACAAGCACAGGCAAAACACAGAGTTGACCACAGCTGGGAACAAGGCGACACGGACGGGCTAATGAGGTGGAAAAACATCCAAAATACCGCCACTCTAAGAGGGCGATGCTAAGCTGACGTGACAAGGACAATCCACTCGGGCTCCGAACTCACAGCCTTCTGACTGTGCCTGTGCCTGCATGTCAAAAGCCAAGCATATGCCGAGATTTTTGTAAACAAGCCATCATACATGTAAAATTTGTTCGCAGGGAATGGAAGTGGCATGTGAGGACAGAAGGAGAGCTCAGGAAAGATCCATTCTTCCGTGTTCTAGACACTTATCCAGGACAGGCTCAGAGGTGGGCCTGGGGCCCCTCCCAAGCAGCAAAGGGCACATGGCAGGGGTTCATCCTGGAAGGGATTGCCAGTCCATCGCAGGGCATGCAGGCAGTAGGGCCAATTTAGAGTCACCAATTCACCTAATTACAAGTCACTGGAGATCCATCCCAGTGTATATTTATTTCCCAGGATGTCCCTATCTCATGGGTCCCAGTGGGAAGAGCGTGAGAATAACTCTCACCAGAACAGGCCGTGTCCTATAGCCCAGGGTTGAGTTTTTTTTTTGTATTTTTAATTCTGGGACACGTGATTAGGAAACTCTGACTGGGAGTTCCACAATCACAGGCCTAATTGCCGGCCACGTTGCCGCTGGAGACGTGTGCTGTCCAGACGACCATCTGCCGGCATTTTGCTGCCCCTTAAATCTGCATTAGCTCACTTTGGTTACATCGTGTGTCCAGCGCTATGCAACAGACTCATTGGCAGAGACAAACTAGCGTAGCGCAGTAGCCCAGGCCAGTTGCGTGAGACTGACTCTGAGAGGTGAGGCTAGCGGCGTTAGCCATACACTAGCTTTAGCGAGGAAAACGACAAGGAGGCGATAATGTATAATACTACATTTTTAATTTAGCTACCCACAGGACAGAACCGGCCACTGCAGATACAAAAAGTCATCTAATTCATGGCATGAAATTAAAAGATAAAATGAATTACCTTAGACAGCTAACATAGGCTTACATGTATAAAATATCTTAAAACTTAAACATCACGCAATCAGCCTTTAGGTTAGCCTACGTCTAATTAGGCTTGGCCAGAATTTAATTTTTCTTACCATGATACTGTACGTGCATGATACTGTGGCATATTTAGTCTTGATGGTATTTTCCAAAGCAACAGTATCCTGGTATTTTGAAATTTTGGCGATGAAATTTACCAAGCTGTGAATGACAAATACTAATAGTTTCCAGCCTCCGATGTCCAGGTTTTGGGGGGGTTACATTAGTTTGGTTCTCCCTCTGATTCACACATTATTTCACAACCTTCCTTGCCGAGTCGTTTCAGCCTTTCTGTTTCGCTGAATGAATTTATGGAAGTCTGCTCCTAGCGGTGGGCCCCTTATTCTACATGAAGTGGCAAGGGCAAACGTTAGATGATCAGCTTACATAAATCATCAAAAAACTGAATGTGGATTTTTGGGGTTGAATGTGTAAAAATTTGTAAAATTTGAATTTTAATTCAAATAATGAAGTTTGACCCCCCAGGCCCAATATAAATACACAGGGTCACAGTAATGGGGGGGAATGTTATGCTGAATGAAGTTTGGATTGAGGGCCCACAACGTGAAAAAAAACCCGTGAGTCGGACATTGTGAGGACCACCGTTTCAGTCCCCACAAGGGGAAACTCAATTTTATAAAAATCTGTAACTGGAATAAAAAAAAATAAAAATTCCAAAAGTCTTGTATTTTGTTTGGTTATTTAGGGCTAGGGTTAGGGCTGGGTAGGGGTTACATGTCGTCATAGTTGAAATTAGGGTTATGCCCATAAAAATGATTGGAGAGTCTTTACAAAGATATGAATGCAAACATCTGTGTGTGTGTGTGTGACCAGATACAGAAGAACCTACTTTTAAAATTCAGCTAGAATTCTCAGTCCACCGCAGGGTACACACAAACGCATAAAATAATACCAGTGTAATAACAATGCATTAATTTTCAAGTACTTGGCACATATCTTAGTCAAGGTGACTCATGAAAATAGCTTTATACATGGCCTATTTTCTGAGACTTTTTCTGATTTTGTTGTATGGAAACAACCACAACTGGACAGATTCGGTCACAGTCGTCAGCTGGCCGTGGTGGTTTCAGCTCACAGATAACATAGTCAGATGGGATTTATGTCAATATCTGTACACTGGAAGGTAAAAGAATCAAAGCACTTTTTCATTCTATCCAATCCAATATCCACACTAGAAATTCTGGAAATTTACCGAAACAAAGTGTACTTACAGAATCCAAATAAACCACATTTCCCCCAAGTGTGAGAACCTGGTTTTACTATGTTTGAGCTCAGGTGTGGACATTCCCCACAGGACACATGATGCAGAGTGCAGACTGGTCTATGCGTGCAGTGTATGATAAGGAAGCGGAAAAATATAAAAACCAGTACCCGCACGGTCCTGTGCTTTGCACTGCAAAATCCTCCCCGTGTCACTTCCTGCTTGTATGTCGCACCGCAGTCCTGGGGAATGTTACTTCCTGTTTGTATGTCACACCACAGTCCTGGGGAATGTTACTTCCTGTTTGTATGTCGCACCGCAGTCCTGGGGAATGTTACTTCCTGTTTGTATGTCGCACCGCAGTCCTGAGGGAATGTTACTTCCTGTTTGTATGTCGTACCGCAGTCCTGAGGGAATGTTACTTCCTGTTTGTATGTCGCACCGCAGTCCTGAGGGAATGTTACTTCCTGTTTGTATGCTGCACCTCGGTTCTGGGGGAATGTTACTTCCTGTTTGTATGCTGCACCTCGGTTCTGGGGGAATGTTACTTCCTGTTTGTATGTCGCACCGCAGTCCTGAGGGAATGTTACTTCCTGTTTGTATGTCGCACTGCAGTCCTGGGGAATGTTACTTCCTGTTTGTATGCTGCACCTCGGTTCTGGGGGAATGTTACTTCCTGTTTGTATGTCACACCGCAGTCCTGAGGGAATGTTACTTCCTGTTTGTATGTCGTACTGCAGTCCTGGGGGAACATTACCTCCGTATACCTGCGTATGGATGCTATGACAGTAAGCCCCCTTGGCTTGACTTGAAGTTTAACAAGCAGGGTGAGTGAGACATGTGTACACCGTAGGTATCAGCTATGAAATCAGTGTTTTACCTGACTGGTGATTTCATTTATAGATCTGATTGAACCCACTCTGATCTTTTCCTAAATTTGCAGAATTGCGAGTCCTGTGCGCCCCAAAGCCCATTTAAACCCCCTCCCACTCTCTCCTCTTCTGGCAGCACAACAGCCCCTCTGATCTTAGCTGCTATGCTCATTGACACATAGACTTGACACAGCAGGTTCCCATGGAGTTCTGCTACTTGGGCGTAACAGCAGGGAGGAAACCGGCTTTACTAGGCAGGATCCTAGGCAGCACTGACGTAAACCCTGAACAGGGCGCCAGTCCATTCCAGGGCAGAGGGCCCAGTCCAGCTACAGGCAGGTAGGCAGTCGCCCAGGGCCCAGTCCAGCTACAGGCAGGTAGGCAGTCGCCCAGGGCCCAGTCCAGCTACAGGCAGGTAGGCGGTCGCCCAGGGCCCAGTCCAGCTACAGGCAGGTAGGCGGTCGCCCAGGGCCCAGTCCGGCTACAGGCAGGTAGGCGGTCGCCCAGGGCCCAGTCCGGCTACAGGCAGGTAGGCGGTCGCCCAGGGCCCAGTCCGG
>JAOYFF010000049.1:1642163-1653186 GCA_025773925.1 Cryptomyrus ogoouensis
TACAGTGTGTTGTTGGAAGGGGAGGTGCGGTCCTTATACAGTGTTGTTGTTGGAAGGGGAGGTGCGGTCCTTATACAGAGTGTTGTTGGAAGGGGAGGGTGTGGTCCTTGTACAGTGTGTTGCTGGAACGGGAGGCGTGGTTCTTATACAAAGTGTTGTTGGAACGGGAGGCGTGGTTCTTGTACAGAGTGTTGTTGGAAGGGGTGGTGTTGTCCTTATACAACGTGCTGTTGGAAGGGGAGGGTGTGGTCCTTGTCCAGTGTGTTGTTGGAAGGGGAGGTGTAGTCCTTGTACAGTGTGTTGTTGGAAGGGGAGGTGCGGTTCTTATACAGAGTGTTGTTGGAAGTGGAGGTGTGGTACTTGTACAGTGTGTTACTGTAAGGGGGAGGTGCCGTCCTAGATCGATGATGTCACTAAATTAGGTTTCCTGCTCCTTATTCCTAATCACTACGTAAGATTGAGCTTTATTTTCCTATCCTGGTGAGAAGCACATCTAGACTCTTCCAAGGCCTGAATGCACACCCAGTAATAACCCTCACACTCAGTAATAACCCTCACACCCAGTAATAACCCTCACACTCAGTAATAACCCTCACACTCAGTAATAACCATCACACTCAGTAATAACCCTCACACTCAGTAATAACCCTCACACTCAGTAATAACCCTCACACTCAGTAATAACCCTCACACTCAGTAATAACCATCACACTCAGTAATAACCCTCACACCCAGTAATAACCATCACACTCAGTAATAACCCTCACACTCAGTAATAACCCTCACACTCAGTAATAACCCTCACACTCAGTAATAACCCTCACACCCAGTAATAACCATCACACCCAGTAATAACCATCACACTCAGTAATAACCCTCACACTCAGTAATAACCATCACACTCAGTAATAACCCTCACACCCAGTAATAACCCTCACACTCAGTAATAACCATCACACTCAGTAATAACCATCACACTCAGTAATAACCCTCACACTCAGTAATAACCCTGCCATGATCCGATACCCACTCTCCTTTCTGGTCCTTTCTTCCAGTATTCTGTTACTCTTGGCTCATCCCCATCCCCAAACAAAGCTGTCCTTCTTCCACCCTTATGGATCTGCTCGCCATTCTGCCCCATGAAAATCTTACGCATGAACCCATTTTTTTGCTCGTTAAATGCTAAAATCATTATAGGAGAAAGTTTAAAGAAATTAAATGGTTTGCCTCTATATATGTTTAAATTATATTTAACTACTAGCTAGCAGTGATTTTTCATTAAACTTGACGTGACAGGGAATGGCAGCTGGAAAATAGACCAAATCCTTAACTCATCCTTAAATCACTTCCAGCTCTGCTTATTTGCACACTCACATGCAGGTCCATTTTCTATCCAACTGTTCTCTGTTCCTGATTCTTGACCTTATAAAATGTATTTAAAAATCACTCTTCCTTCCCTTTATCACCAAAACCAGACATGGTCCTTCATTGTTCAGACCTGAATGCCTGCTCCTTATCTATGCTATTTTGATTTTTCTAAGAAAAACGTCTCTTTCTTTTTTTTGAAACTGTGTTCTGTGGTTATCAGGAAAGCGTTACAAGGGGAACAGGACACTTGAGTATATTAAATTAATGTGAGAGACCCCTCAGCCATTAGGGTTAGGGTTATAAGGGGAACAGGACTCCAAGCCCCTCAGCCTGTTTCCTATAGCCCTTCCAATGCCATGGCTATGCTATGACAGGCTGCTTCACACCTCCCAGGCTTTTGGCTTGAACTCCACCTCTGCCCTAACTATGTGTGGAGTTTGCATGTTCTCCTTGTGTTGCACCATCTTCCTCCTGTAGTCCAAAGACATGGACTTTAGCTAACTGGCGTCCCTAAAGTGTCCAAATAGTCCAATGTCTATCCCAGCCTTGTGCCTGGTGCTGCCTGGACCTGGCTGAAGGCCCCCAGATGAGCCCAGACCAGAATAGTGGATAGACGAGGGACAGATATATCTATGTGTTTATTTATGTGCGCCAGTGTGACTTGTATTATGGTTTGGATATTTTTATTTTTTGTTTTTACAATTGTTTTCCATTTTAATTTGTAATCCAGTTTAGTTAGTTTTCAGTATGGTTTAATTAGTTTTAATTGGTTTTTATTTTAAAGATGTATTTCTATTCAGTGTTCATATATTGTCATTGTGCATTTCAGTAATTTTATTTCCAGAGAGAGACTGAAAGCTGTGGGGCTGTTTTATCTGTCTGATCTTTAGGGGATTGTACAGGAATACCCAGTGCACATTACGAATTTGCTCAAAACTGGCAAATTATGTCCCAGGTATTACTGACAGTATTAAAGATAAACAAACCATTACTTTAGCTAAATAGAATTAAACAGTTGTAATAAAAATTTTTGATGCTTGCTTTTATTTCATCTAAGTTTCCATTTCAATATTTATAGCTTAATTTTGTTGTAGGATTTATTTCTTTTAAATCCCAGGATACATCAATGTTTTCTTATAGTTTTATTTTTTTGTCCACAGTAATAACCTTGGTGTGTGCGATGTCTAGTAATTGTCCTGTGTTGTGTGATTCTTTTGTAAGTTTTAACTCCTGCATCCCACAATGCACTTGGCGTGCCAAGGAGGGCCCGCGCTGTAATGTAACCCAGGCCTTCCTACTCTCCTGTGCACTCATACTCATTACAGCCATGTGTCTCTTCAAGCATCCCCATGCAGGGTAGAGAGCTGCAGATTAAAGGTTAAAGAGATGCAGGGCCAGCTGCCAGATCAATAAGGAATTCAGAGGTGCGTGTGTGTGTGTGTGTGTGTGCGTGTGTGTGTGTGTGGGGGGGGGGGGGTTGGTGGATGATGGTCAGAATCACACAGAATCAGTCTGAACGAGCATCCGCTCATCAGCAGGCACTAACATCAACAGCGCATATTACAGATTCCATGATGCGCACAGCTTAATGCAGCTCCCAATATTTAATATTAAGGGCTAATATTAAACCCATTTGAAGCCTGTAAAAATGGGTAGCAATTATGTGTGGTAAAACTGTCTTATGATGACGAGAGTGAATTGGTATATTTGTGAAGAAAAGAGGATTTATGTTGGCGTTTATCTGACCGGTGTCTTATATATGAATAACAATTAGTTTATTTGCAAATCAAAATTAATACTACAGTATGAACTGTGTTTTTTAATCCTTAATGTTAGGAAAACCTTTATTACACTGAGAAGTGACATATACATCACTATTAAATAGCCATAATTAAACTTAAATAAAACCATATCTGGTATATTTTTCCTAGGATCCCTGCATAAATCCTCTTTGCTCTGTTAAAGTTCCCAAATGCAAATGGTTAATCTCATTTTCCCCTCACATTTCATTTCTTCAATTTCGTATTTCACTACAACAAATTAGCATTAGGAGCAGAATATATTAGGCCTATTCACTACTAAATCACAGCTCTCAGATAAGTACCAATGCATCTTCAGTGCTGAACACTCCTGATTTCAAATACAAATCGAGGTCTATGGATTATACATCCATCTTCCAGCAGACCAGTAGCTCTTCTCTTGTGGCCTAAGGTATTTTCCTCCTATTTTCGGTTCTTTAACTGGTATCCTTGACCCCATAACAGTGACCCCAGTGATAACAGACACTGTACGGCCAAAAGTATGCGGACACCAGCTTATCCAACATCTCATTATGAAACCAAAGTTATTAAGGAGAAGTTGGTCCACCCTCTGTTGCTGTAACAGTCTGTATCCTTCTGGGAAGGCTTTATGCTAGATGCTGCCCTGGGACTTGCTGCCATTCAGGTTGGGTATTGATGTTGGGTGATCAGGTCCCTTTGTGGGAGCTTCTGTGTGCGACCATTTTGCAGCTGAACAGGCTATCGGACATCCTCACCCTCGCAGTCACTTTACTGTCACTCAGGGCAACTATAGCAGGGTAACGATGGGGCAACCTGGCTTGCTGGAAAGAGGGCATCCTACCATGGTGGCAAGTAGAAAGTCACCAACCTCTTCTATGTGACCACCCAATACGCTGTTAATGTTTGCTGCTGGAGTCTGCATGACTGTGTCTGCATGACTGTGTGCTTAATTATACACCTGTCAGTATCCACGTATTTTTGACCTTTACTTCCCAGAACCCCTACACCAGTGGCCTGTGGACCAGGGTGACACTAGCTGCCCTGCTCCTGCCTCATTGTACAGACTGACTCCACATTATGCCTAGTGAGCCTAACAGTGGCCGGTCATGTATAGCTAAGATGAGAGGCGCTTTCCAGGGGAAGAGCAGACATTGGTGGTTTACTGTGAATTTTGAAGGTGCCCATGTTTGCATGCCTGCAATCCACTGAAATAACTCAGCTAGCCAATCAGCCGTGGTGATCGGTGACCACATAACAGGGGCCAGTTTTGTCGCTCGAAAATTGTTCAGCTTTGGCAGACTTCCTGCTAGAGTTTGTCTTTGACCTTCTTTCTCTCCGTGGCAACGCTTGGATGTCGTTGCATATAACATTGACGCCAACTGGCGAGTCAGAAGATGGTAGCTAGCTGGACGGTTAGCAGAAGATGCTGCTTCAGCACCTCCTAAATAAGGAACGCGAGAATTTAATATTTAGGGTAGTGACTGACTGTGAAAAGCAGTGATTTGTGTGGTGGGTAACACAGCCTCTGATTCCTTCACATAGCTATTCAAAAATGATTATTTACTGTCACTGAGGGTATGCCTTTTGTAATGTAATGGGCAGAAAACAATCACAAGCTCTGAACACATTTGGGAGGAATTTTCACATGTGCATCACGAGACCCCGTGCAGGCCCCTGGAACCCTGACAACAACAGTGAGCCAAACAATGAGAATGGCAGCAGAGTAGTGAACGGGGACTCTGCGCATTCTACACCCGCATCGCAGACAACACAGCGCAACGGTCCGCAGCGGCGGCCAGCCCCAGAAATCAAAGCGAGAGGGAGAGCAGAAAAGCGTACCTTCAGCAGAGGATTTGGAGAAGGTCTGAGAAGCGAATCCAGGAGCTGGACCAGAGGACAGGACAAGGGTAGGACGAACAGGGTGGAGGTACAGAGAACACAACATGATGACAGGAAGCAGAACGAAAAGGGGGAATCCAGAAGAGGATAGGAAGGGACTGATGCAGATATAGCAGGTAGTGTGTGTGTGCATGCATGCATGTGTGTGTGTGTCTGTCTGACTGTGTGGATTAGGGTTATATTACATTGTGGGGGCAAATGTCCCTTTTTTTTGACGTTGTGGGGAATTTTTTTGGGTCCCCACAAAGATATGTGATTGCAATCAAAAAAGTAAAAATGCCAAAAGTCTCGTATCTTGTTTGGCTACTTGTGGTTAAGGTTAGGGCTGGGCAGGGGTTACGGCTGTCAAGTTATGATTAGAGGTTTGCCCATAGAAATGAATGGAGAGTCCCCACAAAGATATAATTACAAACCCGTGTGTGTGTGCGTGTGTGTGTGTGATTTTTTTGAGGAAGTGGTGGTAGAAGTCTGGGAGGAATTGGGAGTCGGATTCGGGTACTTAAAAAAAAATATATATAAAACAAAAAACATATGGACTCATACCTTGGTTGTTTAACATCAGGTGCGCCAGACCTTGAAGGAAAGAACAGAAAAAAAAAGAAAGGAAGGAAAAAGGAGGTCATAAAAGGCACGGGAAGAAAAGAAGCATTGTCACAACGTTGGACTGCAGTTTGTGACAGACATCCTGGGGCAGAGAAGGATGTCAGAGTTCAAATCAAACCAAAAGGAAGGAAATCAAAAACGAATAAACATTTCTTGAGTGGGGTGTGAAAGGCAGAAGAAAAAAGCATTTAAATTTGCGCAACTACCGAAGGTGATTGCTCATATAAATGCTTTTTTTCCTAATGGAACACAGACGAAACTGTTTGGCAGATCAGTTCTTTCAGTTCAACTTTGTTTTAATCCACTTCCTTATAAATATATATGGATATATTTCCTTGAATATCCATCAAGCATTGTAACATGAACAGGACAGTAATCAAACAATCACAGACAGGGAAAACCGTTTTAGTAAAGCGTACATTATCCCATCAAAAGGAACAAACCGACAGGTTCATGTTCTTTGGGTAGCAGCCACTGCACGCCATGCATCAAAGACCTCCAGGCACCACTGAAGAAGCAAGAAGAGGAATGCGAACACGGTGCCATAAGACCACCGATTGCACACTGCGAAATGCTAGCTAACGTCGCAATTTATGCAATTTCCCATCAGCATTACGATTCCGCAAGTCTCGCAGCGTGAGCGATGGCACAGTGAACGGGAGAGACACTGCAGCCAGATCTCCAGAATTAACATACAACACAGACAGGCTTCCAGTGCCAAGCTGGCTCACTCACTGCAACCATCAGCCGCATCGGGGAATCCAATGCACTGCAGTCCCAACAGAAGCCCCAACGCCAGCAGAGGGGCCTCAGAAGCTCAACACATCCCAGCCGACGCCAACAACGGCATCAATAACCTTCACATCGGCTGAAAATCCATAGTATGCATCTTCAAAGCCGACAAGCTAGAGCAGATATCCTTGATAATAATTAGTAAAATCTGGTGACAAGAATACAAGAAAACGCAATCAGTGCATGAGCGGATCTTGGAAAGTTAATTTTTTTCCTGACATTGAAGAGCATGGTGGTTTAAGTACACTCTTGCTCCAGAAGTTTCACGCTTGAACCTCTCCTCCAGATTATTTCCTACAGGTCTCCCCGCATGTTGTACGTGTCCTGGGTGTGTGTAAGGGCCCAGAGCTCCACACCACAGGCATTACTGCATCTCGCACTGTATGATTCCCCAAAAGCACTTCTTATCGTGGTGCCTCTAAACGGATAAGCAGGGACCAAGATCTATGGAGGAGTATGTGATACTGTGGGAGTAATCCAACAACCAGTGTAGTTATAGCAATAAAACCTAACATCTCAGAGCTCCATTGCAAGTACGGAGACCACAAGCCATAGTTTGTCATTTCCCACAATTCCTGGCGAGTGCTTTCTCATCAGCTTGCTCACTCTTCTGCTTTTTATAGGGCTCACGGGGAACAGAAAAGGTCGAGGGACCTTGGTCTATCAATATTTTTTTTTTCCATTTTGAAAAATCATCATACTGTAGCACAGATTCTAAATGCTGAACATGTCAACCCGGAGAAGAGAATCATTTCTGCATGATCTTCAGAGATATTCATGAGCTGCCAAGTGCCTGAGCTATTCTCTCCAATGACATCTCATAAAAGCAGTGCAGTTACCTTGTGAATCCTACATTTCTTCATGCAACGCAACAGTACAAAAAAGTACAAAAGAGAAATGCTATTATGGGCTATAATTCCCCATGAAATACTGACTGCAATGCTCACTTGACTCTTGCATGCTGCAGTCTTGAAAGTGAAGGTCAGCCCTGGTTAATTTCAGGGCTGGACAGAAGTCCCATTCCTATCGTCAGAATCATCTGATAGAAAGTTATAAATGAAGATGCTGCCAGTGGAGCACCTTTCAGCAAGTCGGCTGGTGGTCATTTTCACCTCTTATTATTAATTTAGACCATCGACACTTGTGAAAGCAGAGAGTGGCTCTTTAACCTGAGCCACGGATGGTTATATAATGTGCCACGTCCTTTAATAGTTTAATTCCAAACTGTACTCTGTCTGCATAAGCAGCTCATATTAATTCAACGGGGGATTTGAACAAAAATGAAGAACTTAGAAAGCAAATGGGTAGAGACCCACCATTCGCCTGGAGACACCTTAATAAACACATAAATCCAACAGTTATACAGTAGAAAGTACTGCTTATGTGATAAAAAATGACAATGCGTGGAAAAAACAATGTAATCATATTAACCTGAACGCGATCAATAAAAAATTAAGGAACGTTTACATGGTGGTACGTTGCGTGTCGGCAGTCAGACAGCGATATGAATGCACATTCAGATTGAAAGAGACATTGCTTTGGCTCCATGATTGATGCTGTTATTTACAAGGTGGTCTGCATAACCTGACGGTGACTGAAGTCTGATGCAGACGTCTGACATGTTCATAAAAGCCTAAAAAAAGAATCAGCACCATTTCTAACTGAAGCAGACAGCTCTAATTTTAACAGACAGCTACATCACAGTCATGCCCCGTGCAGAACCAAGCTGGACAATGATTTCTTAGAGATTTAAAACTTCAATGGCTATGGGTCAGAGATGTATCTTTAATAATGACTTTAAATGAGAATACTACTGTCCAGCTACCATGGAGAACTGCAATCCATTCAGTATATGCTGTATATTTGCCCCTCTTGGTTTCCTAGACTTGCCAGAGTCTTTGGCAATAGTGTCACTTATCATACACTCTCCATCTGTTCGATGGCCTTTATAAATCAGCCTCCACCATTCCTACAACATCGGGTGCATTTAGCACACAGCGGCTTCTTAAAAGAAAAAGAGACAGAAGCGAAAACATCAACCCACTGGGCTACTGTTTGGCGGAGCTGGCAGGGAGCAAAAATGTGGACTGTCTGGGGATCCCTGGGGACTGGGTTGAGAAACACTGCATTAGGCGACAGACTGCTGCCTAGGGCGCCGCCTACTGAGGGGGTGCCAACTTAGCAAGTCGATTTCACCCCACTGGCGGTGAGACTTACCTCAGGTGCCAAAAGTGGCACATTCTCGCCAAAGTTTAGGGACCTAATTCCTGGTTCCGAGTTCCTGGCCCATATCTGTAATTCTTGGCCACCCTCATGTGTCACTGTCCCACCGCACAACAGGAACTGAGACCTTTATGCTTAATAAGCACTCGAATCGCAAAAGGCTGGTAGATCAAACTTTACATGTAATTTCACACAAAACTACACCGCGAACCCAAAACAATGGAGGATGAAAAAGTAATTTTGTTAGTTATTTGGTTTGTTATTGGGCCGATGATTAAACTGGTCTGAAGATTATAATATATAATATATTGGTTCAATATATTATATTGGCATGATAAAAAATATATTGCTTGAAAACACAGCATTTCATTTATATGGCTCACGAGATGTTTATAATCGGCCAGAAGATCAATTTTTAGTTTTCCATAGAATAAAAAATGATGTAAAGTTATTCCGCTAATACGCGCCAACACACTTCACCGCCACACCGGTGATATTAGACGGAAGTATATCGGTCATCGATCACATTTTCGATGTAGAAATTTGGAGACGCAAGCAAAAACAGCATGAATTTAACGTAACTGTGATACAGAAATAATTCCATCTACTCAACTTTTGCTCCCCTACTTCTCTCTCTTTCCCTCACTCCCAAGTCAGTACCGGTAATTCTGGTTAACCAATCAGCAAAACTTATCATTATGAGCCCCTCCCAGTAGTTCTTGATCAAGTGGGACAGATGTTCCTGAAAAAGGTTCCTATGATGGGAACCCAACAGAAGTTCATGGTTCTTGCAAAATGTTCTGGTTCCTGAAAAAGGTTCCTGCAGTGGGAAAGTGGCCATGGTATCGGGCTGGTCCGGCTGGTTAGAAACCAGTCAGCAAAGTAGCATGAGCTCATTAGTATGGATCCTGAGGAACAACGCGAGTGCCCGAGCCGTCGCCTCCCCCCTTTGTTCTGTCCTCCGTAATGCTCCTCATTAAAAAGATAACACAGCAATAAAATGATAATGGCAGTGCTATGTACCAAATTACTGACCCCACGCTCCTGTCGCCACTGCAGATTAGCACTGAAGGTTAGTCCTGTCCGCTATGTTAAAGAAATGCGATTAGAAGTCCGCAAATTGCAGAACAAAATGCTGAGATTGTCCAAAGTAAGGAATAAAAGTAACAAAATAACAGATAAATGGTATAATACAAAATGTCCGGTAAAATGGAGAAGGGGAAACAAAAACGATAAACGATGCCACCACCAGGAACAGGAGTGCGGACAGCTTGCTGAACGAGCAGACAGGCCCCTTTCCGGGGATCTGTTTACAACGTACCTGCAACAAGGACAGACACCTCTCTGAGCCTAGCAGCAGCATCGTGTCAGAGCCAGGAGGTCCAAACGGCAACGTAAACATCTCCACATGACACGCGACCTGGGAAGACAGGCCTGCAACGAGGGCCCAAACAGCCCGTGAGCTAAATTGCGAGTGGAAAGGCCCGGATTTCAAGGTAAGCAAGTGTAAAGCGTACAGTCATTTATTTATTAATCCCCCGCCCGTCCGAATTAGCATACCTCAAGCTTTCTTTAATTAAACTCTACGAGCCTTTTGGTAATTAATTTAAAAGTAGGTTATGCCACACAAGCGCACTCTCCTAAAATTCCCCTCATTCAATCATAACAAATCAGTCACCGTTCCTGTTTATCTATGGCGAACCATCTAAAAAGGAGAGGTTATTTTTCTTAATTATTGTGTTGCCAATTGTGATTAATAGCTATTTAAGCAATTGCGCACAATTGCAAATTGTGGGGCTAATGCAGACGCGTGAGTGGAACTGACAAGACGTGGTCTGGGTGGGACCCTCTTAATTAGCCGATGCTGACTGAATAATCAGCGTAAATAAAACATTATCCCGCCGTTGAAGGGCTGCGACGCCGCCAGCCTCACTCATCTCGCCGCCATCGCCATGACTTGTGGGATGCGTTTGCTCGCCCCGCCAGCAGCAGCTGCTGACGAACCGCGGTAATGACTGACACATAACGGAGAGTGGGCACTCAAACCCACATTCGTAACCAGCTAGCTAAAAAAAAATCACGCGAGGCTTGTTCACAGCAGCTGCTGACGAACCGCGGTAATGACTGACACGTAACGGAGAGTGGGCACTCAAACCTACATTCGTAATCAGCTATCTAAAAAAAATCACGCGAGGCTTGTTCTACGGTGGCCCCTAGAGACAAAACACAAACAAAAGAAAAATCAGAAACAAAATGAAAATGCGCTGCAATTAAAAAAAGACAAACAAAAGAAAAAGCAGAAACAAAATGAAAATGCGCTGCAATTCAAAAAAGACAAACAAAAGAAAAAGCAGAAA
>JAOYFF010000049.1:1662029-1677559 GCA_025773925.1 Cryptomyrus ogoouensis
CTGCTCTGTCTCTCTATGCAGCCTGGGGTCCCTGCTCTGTCTCTCTGTGCAGCCTGTGGAATAAGACGGACTGCCTGCAGTGTCTGGGCTGTGGGAGTGGGCAAGAAGCCAGTGGTGGCCAGAAATTTCCAGTTTGAACTGGATCACACGGGGGGGGGACACATACCCACCCACTCGCGCACACAGAGGGGGTAAGCAATGAGAAAAATACATGAGGCGTCTCTGAAAACTCCCTAGAGCACTTTCATCCAATATGTCAGAACAGGAGAAATGGCAACAAGCCGCATGAAGAAACCCATTTGAAAAGGTCCGTACAGCAGCGAGAGGAGAAGCTCACAAAGTTTCCTGGTACAACACCTGAAGCATTTATATTTTTTGGACAATAAATATGTTTTTAAAATCTTCAACAATATTGCTACAAATTCATATCCTATTATTTTGCTAAACATTACTTCAGGAGAAAACCATTACAGTATGGTATTGTTTGTCCACAGGCCAATATTAACTACTGAATTTTTTCACGAGGCACAACCTCAAATGCACGCAGTTTAAAGAACAAAAATGCAATTCTGAATAGAAAATGCTAGGTAATGTTGGCTGAACACCTTACAGAATCATACAGGACTACACCATGGATAGATTTATGGTTCTTAACCACATTGATTTATGGTTCTTAACCACAAATTCACAGACATAATGGTAATTGCTGGTATGTGAAAAGCTTTAACCGTTCTTCTTAAGCAGGTTAGTCAGATTTTAAGTGATGAACAGCAGCTTTTTAAAACAACCACAGGAAACAAATATATTGCACTTTCTCATTTATATTTAATTCCTGCTTTTTTAGATAAATGAAAAACAGAAAATACACCATGTACATTGTTCATAATACTGATTAACTGCAAAGGCATATTTAACATTATGTACCTGAGCTGAAGAAAGGAGTTGTCCAGGAGTGGGGGTTGTTACAGATAACGAGGCTTTTAGCTATTCAGCCCCAAAATACTGTAGAGCATCCCTGAATGGAGGTCCGAAGCTCCTGGTTTTTGTTTGAGTGTGTAACATGCATTTGTAATTATTTATGACTCAGTCATAATGTTGTAAAAAAAACTAAAAATGTAGCTTCATGTGTCCACTTAAGAAACAGAAAAATAAAAATGTGCTCTGATGTTCACTGTTCTGAGTCAAGGCTGGTGTACCTATCTAAATGAGGACTGTCCATTCATTTCTATGGGAAAAACCCTAATCCCAATCATGACACCCTTAACATCTACCCATCCCTAACCTTAACCATAAGTAACCGACCCAAATACAAAGACTTTTGGCATTTTTTTGATTGCATTCACAGATATTTATAAAATTGAGGTTATCCAAATGAGGACCTCAAAAGATGTCCTCAAATGTGATCTATGCAAACCCCCCCCCCCACACACACACACACACACACACAGGCAATTTGGTAGCTTCAGTTGGTCTCAGCATGTTTTCGGACTGCGGGGGAGGGGGGGGGGGGCTGGAGTCCCTGGATGGAAACCCCACGGCGACATGGGGAGAACATGCAAACTCTACACACAAGGAACCCAGGCAGAAACTCGATCCCACATCCCAGATGTGTCAGGCGACAGTGCCGACCACTGCACCACCACATGAAGCAAATAATGTTGAATATCTCACAAAAACACTGCATGTCAAGGCCTGGGATATGTTAGACAGGAAAGTAACATTCAGTATATTCATAGTCAACGTGTTGATAAGGCTTGATGGACTGTGTGCCATGACACATTACCCCCCTGATTAATAACAGCCCAGATATTGTTTTGCCGCAAAAAGAACGTTCTAGTTTTAAAAAAAGTTACCACACATAATAAACAAAAATTTGACAAACACCATCCCTTAATCAGAAACTAAAATTAGCTTTTTAAACCTTAGATCAAATATCTGACCAAATGGTGAATAACAGTAAAGGTATGCCCATAATACAGAACTGCAGCAAAAAACAAAACAAAAAAAATGCTGCATTCATGGTGTCTTCCCTTGTCAGTTCAGCAAAAAGCTCACTATGCAAACAACATCAGTAAGCAAACGCAGTTTGCATGTTAGCAGTCGTATCCCTCGATGCTAGCTTACACCATGAGTACTGGAGTCTTACTGCTGCGGATGAATGCAAACTGCACCAAAAACCTGGACCATAAAACCAGCCAGTACCATACTGTCCTAATTACAAATATTGCAACAATCGTCTGCTTTTCATCCAGACTTAGAATCTGTGATGCTAAGTAGTTATCCTTGTTCAAATATTGCAGTCGACGAAATGAATAGGTTACAGTAGTAAACCAAACATCAATTAACATACAACAAAAGCCAGTTCTTCTGCAGAAATGCTATGATAACCAAATTGCAAATCCCTTCACAGCAGGGTCCGTCTGCAGCATCAGAAACTATTGTTTTGCTGAACCGGATGCATAAACGCACATGTATGCACATAATCTCTGCAGGAACACTTCACTGCACTGCACTGTCCTGTCCAGGTAACAAGCAAAAGCCAAATATCCTCTAGGTTCTTGTAAAAAACCCAAAACACCCTGAAATATTGTAAAAAAAAAAAAAAAAAAAAAAAAAAAAAAGCTTAACAAGTTGAAAGATAACCTTTCACATTTAAAGTTCCATCAAAAAATATTTCTTAAGAATATCACACACCAACGATCTGTGACTATGCTTCAATCTCATGTTCTTGTCTTGACCAGAGCAGCACTAATGCAATCAACCTCTGGCTAAATACAACATGGAAGACTGAGAGCTATGGGGGGCACATCCAATGGTAATCACTGCCACATGTAAGGCAAACTGTACTGGAGTGCAGCCCAGCAGCAATGAGCTAACTGACAAGTCAGGTCCTGAGCCCACAGAAACACACACTTCATGATAAATGGGCCCAGGCTTGATGACCTGAGAGGCGTTAATATTCATCAGAGTAATGGAGAAAAATGTGACTGATTCTTCATTTCCGCCCTTTATAACACACTATGCACTATATTCCACACTGCTGCATTTTTTTTATAAACTTATGAAAGCATTTTAATAATCACTCACTAGATTAAATATTACAGGGTCACAGCCATTCGTCTTAATGTCAAAAATCATATTTAATTCTAAATTTAGAGTCCGTGTGTTTATCAACATTCGTGGATATTTAATCATTTCTGACAATTATTCATGTGACAAAACAGAAGTCAGACTCGTCAGAACAATGAATGGCACAGCAGCTAGATGTGGCGGGTTGTGAAACGATATCTGACAGATGACAGTATCCCAGCATCCTCAGCACTGAAGCCCCTTTCAGGGGTGTCACATACCTGCCGCTGCTGCTGCTGCTGGTGCTGCTGACGGAGTCCGAGCTGGACGACCGGCTCCCGGAGGCGGACCCGCTGGGGGAGCGGGGGGGCCGCGCCGCCTGGCTGGCCAGCCGCTGTGGGGAGGGGTTCAGCGACTGCGAGGAGTGCGGGGAGCGGCTGCGGCTGTGCTGGTACACGCGATCTCCACGGCGCCCTCTTTCTTCACGATACAGGTCACGGTGAACCACACTGGCCAGAGTAAAGGGCTCGCGAGGCCGAGCCTCGTAGCGCGGCTCGGGCGTCTCGAAGCGGCCAGGACTGCGGCCGCGGGAGCCGTAATAACCCACCGGCACGGACGCAGACCCGCTTACTCCTCCGCCGGCGCCGCTCCCACCTCCGCCAGCATTGCCACCGCTGGCCCCCGTTCCTCCAGCCCCCGGGCCAACCCCACTGGAGACCCCGCCCCCACCACCACCTGAGCCAGAGCCGGAGGCAGCTCCGGCCAGCGCGCGCTCCCGCGGGTCACGGTAATAGTCTGTATCGTAGTGTCGCGGTCGCTCGAAACCACCGCCGCCGCCGCCGCCACCTCGTTCGTGGTGTCCATAGGCACTGTGATCATAGGCACGATCCCGACTGTCGGAGGTCCTGGGAGACACAGGGGGAGGGTCAGGAGACGGAGGGAGGAGAGAGGAACAATCCCGTTACTGCCAGCTTAGCTAGAAACCACATCCCACCTACTAAAGTGGCTTAATGCTAGACTGTCTGATCAAACATACATGCCTACATACATATCTATTACATTTTATACAACACATATAAAATACAGATTATAACACCATCAATACACATGCACTAGGGTAAAGGACAATATACAAAATAAGACAGGAAAGGCCATTTACTGCTCTAAAGAATGTAACTTTGGCTTTATTATTCAAAAGTGTTTTGTGCCATAGTAGTCTGAACAAGCACAGGAAAACCTAGACTAATGCAGCAATATCTGTAGGAGTGCCCAGCAATAAACACTTTATATTTCGGTGAATGTTACTGGACATTATTCTAGTGATACAAGCTAAAAAGTAATATAAGAAAATGATACAAATGCAAAAAAAATCTCCAGTTACAGAAATGCAAGCGAACTTAGTGTTGAACAGGATGTATCTGCTTTACAGTGTCACCTGAAGAAGCCGCATTTTACCTACATACACTGTGAAAAAAAATAAAAAATAAATAAATATATATATATATATATAAAATAACATGCTGTTTTTTAGGACACGCAGAATTATTGACTGGAAATAATTCCCTTTTGCTGGTTTTTCCTAAGCATTTCAAATGATATGTTTCTCTTCCATAGTTTATGTTGATTTACACACTGAACAGAAGTTCCACCAAGTCACAGTTTAGCACTAATACAGCCTGTATCTACAATGACCATCCATCCATCCATCCATCCATTTCCTGTATTCAGGGTTGTGGGGGGCTGGAGCCTATCCTGGCGGCTACGAGTACAAGGCAGGGAACAACCCAGGATGGGGCACCAACCCATCACAGGGCACAAGGCAGGGAACAACCCAGGATGGGGCACCAACCCATCACAGGGCACAAGGCAGGGAACAACCCAGGATGGGGCGCCAACCCATCACAGGGCACAAGGCAGGGAGCAACCCAGGATGGGGCGCCAACCCATCACAGGGCACACACACACATCATACTCACACACACACACGCACACCCACCCCACCATGACACAGGGAGAACATGTACCCTGGGCCCAGAGGTGGGAGGTTACCGCACTGCCGTGCCATCCCCGTAAAACACCAATATTTATATGAAATATCACTAAATAAGCATTAAAGATGGAGCTACACATTGTCCAATACAGTCCTATACTCACTTATTGTTCTCCTTTTAAATTCAGTTCATTAAATACAACAAGAAATAAGTTTTCTAAGAAAACAAGCGACATCCCTGCTGGCATCCTGCTAACATGCTAATAGGGTGTACTCACTTGGGGGAACTTCTTAATGACGCCGGATAAATATGGCACAGTCGCTTCCGATTGTCGCGAAGGAAGACGAAGCTGAGGAGATCTGCATGTGAAAATTACACAGCGGGGTCATTGTTTACATCTAACACGATTATGTGGAGCAGACCAGGTGAACTGAGACGATCCTAACGCCCACAGTGAGTGAAGTCAAGAATGGTCTATCTATGATGTACCGATCTCAGCCTGTGCTGCTAATTTGAACTCTGTCAAAATTAACACCAGTTAAACATGCTCTCTTGTACTGGTTTCCATTAGGGCAGAGGTGTCTGTCCGAGGGTCTTCATACTCAATTCAATGTCTCTGAATTTACAAGGACTGTTGCACTGGGAACATTTTGGGAAACGCAGCCGTGGACCGAGACTGTTGTGATGCATAGGATTTGCAAACAGAGTAAAAATTTCTGAGATAGACAAACCATTCGGGGCTCGTTCAGATTCATTCTGAGCTGTATCCCAGAATGCCTCAGGCCCGTGGTGCGCCTGGGTGTAGGACAAAAAGAGATGTAAGAAGGATCATATCAGAGGGATCAGCTAGCCACTAAGTTTATAGACCTAAGGCAGCTCAAGGTATATTTCAAGAAGTTTATTTCTGGCAATATGAAGAAAGTTCCATGTTAAATCTATCGGCTCTTTGAAATCAAGGTGTACAGCGACATGTCTTCGCTAGCTTCAGTTTTTACCGGGACTCTATCATCGGCTTCTAATCTCTGGGACGCTTGGAGAATGAAACGCCTGGATTTGCAATGTGATTAAAACAGTTCACAAGATGTCTGCTCTTGCTCTTCTGTGACGGATCTTCTCGCAGAGTTGCCTGACTCCCGCTGTGGCTTAAAGAGCCCGGAATGTGAAGCAAATCAGGCCAAATCATCCTGGCATTTGGTGTCAATCTTTTTTTTTTTTTTTTTTTTTTTTTTATTATTTTCTCAAAGCTGGGTAGGTGTCACCCTGGTCCTGTGTTTTTGGTCGCGTCTCTGCAGTGACGTCTCTCAGGATAAAATAAATGCTAGATTCGTCCCAAAGAAATCAATTATTTGTGTCTTTCAAGCTGGCAGCAATTTTATGACATGAAGTCCACATGGGGGAATGGAAAAGATAGACCCCCCCCCACACCCCACCCTGACACAAGATCCCAGCTGGCAGTGCAAGAACATAGATTGGCACAGGAAGACAGATGTCTCGCCTTCATGGCTACAAAGGAGTGATCTTCATTCTCCAAGGCAACCTAAGTGAGAAGGGGACCTTAACGTTTCGCCGCTTCCTGTGACAGAGTTTGACCTTCACTCTGACTGTTACCGCAGAGGATCTCGTCAATGAACTGAAAAATGAAAGTGAAACTGTTACATATAAGTGTACAATAACACACCAATGACAGCGGGTATCAACGACACGGGCGTGAAATCGCAGAGCAGCTCCCGTGACAAGGAACAGACAGACAGTGTGGCTCTGATGAGAGACACAACAGAGTCTAAAGCCAAACGGCTTCTTATGTCAGCCAGTCTTTAAACATACAGTAAGCGCTTCAAGTAGGAGTCCAGCTCTGGGACCTGTTCGTTTTGTTGGACTCAGTAACAAGAGAACGGAGAAATTTCAAAAACAGCAGACTGTCTAGACCTTGACCTGAGGACCCTGTGTGTTTTTTATTTATTTTAATATATTTTTTATCCTGGTGAAGTTTAATGTCACAGCACATTGCTTGTGAATTGCAGGGCGATATAGCAGCCTGCGGTACCCATGGCCGTGACGCTGATTTATGCTGATGCATGTCGTGGGCGTCCTGCGTGTTGGACGGCACGTTAATATGCTAATCGGGGCTAGCCCACGGCAGCGATGTACTCTGAGCTGAAGATCTTCTGGAAATGGCTTCCGGGGGAACAGCGAGTGCAGTGATCATTAACGTGCAATACACTTTGGAAAGAATCTTTACGGCGAAATCACAAGGCGGTGCAATTAAGGCTGCATGAGGGGCGGGGGCTCAGTCCCACCCCCGCTCTGGGGGAGGGCAGCTCGCCTGTTCTCCTGCGTTTACTCCTGCAGATATGCTAACTTTAAATTCTGTCTTTAAATCACCCATAGTGTGATTTTGTGACTCTGTGTGCATGCCCAGTGACACACTCTCAACTCCGCCAGGGTGCACCCCAGCCTTGTACCCTGTGCTGCCTGGAATAGGCTCCGCCCCCCCATGACCCAGACTGGGATCCCCATAAACACAGCATGTAACACAGTGCTATTTTATTCAGTCAGAGATCGACGTTTAATAGGTAAATATAACATTCAGGTTTATTTACACAATAAGTGAAAGGATACAGACGGGTGGGGGAATCCATTTATCTTACAACCAATGATCCAGTACAGGGTCGGCCTGGAGCTTGTCCTACTCAGGGTCGGCCTGGAGCTTGTCCTACTCAGGGTCAGCCTGGGGCCTGTCCTACTCAGGGTCGGCCTGGAGCTTGTCCTACTCAGGGTCGACCTGGAGCTTGTCCTACTCAGGGTCGGCCTGGAGCTTGTCCTACTCAGGGTCGGCCTGGAGACAGTCCTACTCAGGGTCGGCCTGGAGCTTATCCTACGCAGGGTCGGCCTGGAGACAGTCCTACGCAGGGTCGGCCTGGGGCCTGTCCTACTCAGGGTCGGCCTGGAGACGGTCCTACTCAGGGTCGGCCTGGAGCCTGTCCTACGCAGGGTCGGCCTGGAGACAGTCCTACTCAGGGTCGGCCTGGAGCCTGTCCTACGCAGGGTCGGCCTGGAGCCTGTCCTACTCAGGGTCGGCCTGGAGCCTGTCCTACTCAGGGTCGGCCTGGAGACTGTCCTACTCAGGGTCGGCCTGGAGCCTGTCCTACTCAGGGTCGGCCTGGAGCCTGTCCTACGCAGGGTCGGCCTGGAGACTGTCCTACTCAGGGTCGGCCTGGAGCCTGTCCTACTCAGGGTCGGCCTGGAGCCTAACTTAGACAGAACAGGGCATAAATCAGGGAGTACCCCCACAATAAGATGACATGTCCTTTGCTGGACACACAAGCGCAAACACACTGTGATTGGTCATTTGGAGGAATCCCAGACTTTCTGTATATCTCTGTGAAATACAGCGTGAACATGCTAACCTCACACACGTGGCATCCAAACCCCTGGCCTGGGAGATGCCCGCCCAGCCTCTGTGCCACCCAGACAGACAGCTAATCTTTACACATTGTGTCTGTAAGTGTAAGCACACCATTAAAAATAAAAGGTGCATGCCATAATGAGGCCTGAGAATTGTGGAGAGGCAGAAATCATCGCAAAAGCAGGACCCTGCGGTACGCCATCCACCTATGGGGAAAATCATTAGTGGATCTTGGCTGCAGTCGTTCCTATAAGCACGGGGGGGGGGGGGGGGCTCAGCAAGTCCCTGGCCGTTTTAGCAAGACGCGCTAAATGCGGCTTCGCGAGAGACCTCACGGGGGCCCTCCGTGCCAATTTCCCTGGCACTTCACAGAGCAGCCGGGCAGCAGGCGGGCACATTGGCGCCGGGTGCGGCCTATTTGAGGGGATCCGTGGCACGCTGGCACGCGCCCCCCCCGCTTCCTCTCCTCCCCGCTGGATCCCAGAGAGGAGGCGCAGTGCTTTGCTCCCCAACGTGCCCCAATCAGGGAATGAAAACCAAGGCTGTGCCGTCTCTGTGGACCTGGCGCCAGAGTAAAGTGGCAGTCTGCATGGCACCAAAGGCAGAACTGGCATTAAAAATGCATTTTAAAAAACATAGAGGTGCTTTTTAAAGGGAATACCGGAAAGTGGGGCTACTGGATATCAACAAGGACCTTAATTCCATCCGAAGGCACATTGGCTGGTCAATTCTGAGGCCGCAAACACTCCCCAAGTTCCAGCGCAGGGAAACATCCAGCTTAAAACTGATGCAGACATTTAAACTGGTCCGTCATCAACCAATCCCAGATTTATATCTTCTGTATAACACTATTTATCAACGCTGCTTGATTTTAAGCTCTCCCTCTCGCGTGTGTTAAGGCGTGATGAGCAAGTGCAAAACGCTGAACACCTGGACTGCATGTTTTTTTTACTGAACTAGCACAACTGGCTAGTAGCAGAAATTCTCCAGGAATTCCATCCATATAAACAGGGCACTTCTAATACCAACGGTCAGTATAGGTTAAGTACTATAGTTACGGAACAAAAAATCCAGCCATTTCTTCTAACTGTTTATTGAGTACAGGGTCATAGAGAGTCTGGACTCAATCCCAGGATGCACTGGGCCCCGGGCAGGAAACACCTAGTAGAAAATGGGGCGAAGATGGGATACAAACACTCAGATGACTCATACGCAGGTACTGAAAGAGCAGGGCGGATGCAGGCAGTTCAAAGCTGCTTTAGGGGGATTCAGCGACTGATCGCGCTGCGTGGGAGGGGAGGTCTTTATCTCTGCAGGATAAACACGCCACGCACATGGTAGCTAACATGTTGATGAATTTGCAAGTGGCTCACTAGTTGCCAGCAGCAAACAAGCTGAAAAAGAATGCCAGATTCAAAATGGCCGACCCCCAGACGTCACGGTTCGGTGAGTTACTGTTTCGTTAACGACTCACAAACAGGTGGCGTTTTTTTTTTTTTCTTCTTTTTTTGTGTTTTAAAGCTCGTTGGTTTACCGTCCTGTGGAATTGCTGAATAGCGGCCATGTTGTCTCAGATTAATTTAAAAATCAGTCAATGGCAGGAGAGGAAAATGGCCATTCTTCTCAGCTTGTACCTCATGGTGCGATTAAACTACCCAAACCCCAGAAACTGCAGGGTGATGTCACCCGTGGGCTCCTTGACCCTGAGACTGACTGACCCCGGCTTCTCAAATTGACTTTGCTTTGGATAAAAGCGTTGGCCAATTAAATAAAATGCCCATGTAAATACAAACAAATCTATCTATACAATTATAAAAAAAACAACATTTTTAATGATGGACCAGTTAAAGTACATACAACCATAATAATTTGCAGCCCACGAAATTCTGTAAAGACACAAAAATACCTCAGTCACACGATTAGCAGATCCAGTGTCCATGGAACTGTCTGTAGGTACACTGCTGTCCAGTGTCCATGGAACTGCCTGTAGGTACACTGCTGTCCGGTGTCCATGGAACTGTCTGTAGGTACACTGCTGTCCAGTGTCCATGGAACTGTCTGTAGGTACACTGCTGTCCAGTGTCCATGGAACGGTCTGTAGGTACACTGCTGTCCAGTGTCCATGGAACTGTCTGTAGGTACACTGCTGTCCAGTGTCCATGGAACTGTCTGTAGGTACACTGCTGTACGAAAGCATGAGGCTTCTCTCACAATGCAGTCACTGCAGGGGAGGACGGTGTCGGTGTACCATGTATGATGCGTGTTACTCAGCCGACAGATGGTGTTTGGGAAACAGAGGTACGTGTTTCTAGGGGGTCTGCCTGCGCGTTTGTGTGTCCGCTGCGCGCGTGTCTGTGTGTGTGTGGCCTGAGCTCTTATCTCGCGGTGTCAGGCGAGCTGTTTTCGGGGAAACATCAAAGGACCTCTAGCTACTGCGCAGCGGTGCTATGCTTCGCCAGTGCCAACCTGGCCACGCCCCGTGCCAATCGCGGGGAGGCACATGGGCTCCCAAATCTCCTGGCGTCGGTCACTCTGGCTCGGAAATTCACCTCCTCTCTGCCACCTGACGAGCCGCCGGCAGGTCTCAGCGACTCTGCAGCTTGAGACGCTGAAGACTGTGCAGCCGAGAGGGACATTACACATCCGCCACATCCACGCACGTCGCATCTCCACGCATCCACACGTCAGGCAATTTAAAAACCGCACAGGTTCTCATTACTCTATGACATTTGTTATCAACTAACAGACCGCAATTTCACACCAGCCTTTAGCTGAGTGTTATAATTGCCTATGTAGACTTGATTTTAAATGATTTTAAAGGGCAACATCATTTAACAAGCTAACATTCACTATGATCTGTCACTAGGACCACCGTGAGTTAATTAACTCTGCATGATATTAACTTGTTATACTGAGATGACTACATTAACAAATAATTATCTAGGCGGCGGCTAGGTGTCTACATAAAACATAGCATATTTCCGTCTTTCAGTTTAAGTTTAGCCACTTGTAAGTCAGGGACTGTTAGACTGTCTATGCGACAATCTCTGTCTTGAGGATCACATCTGCGCACTGACATTTTGAAGATTCGGGCACATCTGGAGAACGACCAGACGTAAAAGCTGTCAGCACTCTGAAGGCACTGAAAATGAGGTATCGCCTGCACTACTACAGCACGAGTAATACAGCACGTCTCGGGCTGCATTAAGGCTGTGAGGATTTACTATCAAAACAGCCGTTTGGGAGAATGTCCCTCTAGCAGGTTTTTTGGACGTCTTTGTTATGGTTTATGACACTCTGCAGAGGCAGATCTGCCAGGGAATTGCCCGAGCTGGAGTCACATGATCGGGCCTGAGCTCTGGGTCCCGGGGGGTCCCGGTGGAATCCAAGGCTAGGTTACCTAGGTTACCCCAGCTTTTGGGTAGGCCACAAAAGGGGCTTTAAGCCTAACAAGGGGACGTCGCGTAGGTGTAACGGGAATCCCGGCGTGAACAGATCAGCCGCTACAACTTCAAAGCTGCAGAGCTAAATTCTCAGCTTATATGCAGTTTCCACCGTGAGAGTTCAATAGTGAGCACTGCTCTTTCATTAGCAATTAAAATGGCAGGCTGCTCTGCTCTAACGAGCAGATAATTTGCTGGTTTTAAGGACACGGGGAAGCAGAGAAACAGCGCTAAGGCGAATACGCACAAAGGTGCACAAATACGGAAACGCGGGCGATAAAAACTGAGAAAATCGTCATTATGAGCTAATATGCATCTCTGTACTACCCAGTGTCACTCTAAATCAGTCAGCGTTAAGGGCTGCAAAACTCCCGTAGGAAGGGAGAAATCATATTTAAGCGTAAAATCAGAGATACAGCTATTTTATAGTTGTCACAGTTTTACTTGTAAGGATGAATTTTACAAGTATTACAGCAAAAGGATAAGCCCTGAAAGTTACATAGATCTGTGTATGGGAAGTGATCCAAATCAGGAGAGAGTATAAACACGGCTGATTGTAATACAATATTGAGATCTTTCCTTTTTTCAGGGGAACAAGGCTGATCCATGCTGATAACAGCGTAAGTGAAGTTAAACTGCACGAAGGATCACTGTGTGTCACACCCTGGCTATATAAACAGGGCGACATGAAGCACAGTGTCTAACGTACAACGGTAATGAAATTACGAAACGCGGAGGGGAACCACGTGGCATTTATTCAGGTGCTGGGACACTCCTGGGAAAATGTGTCTCTGAACACCTTCTAATAATTAAATGTATAAGTTAGCTAATTCGTCTGTTTCATTTCGCAAGTGGGGTCTTTTTCCATTGATATTCCAGTTAAATTAAACCAGCTTAATTTTAATAAGCTACACAGAACACTGATGTGCTCTGTTGCCTCTAATAAGGATTCCAACTAGGTGTAAAATCTCCCTGGTCCCCAGAAGCGGGTAGGATTGCTGACCAGCAGGGCGACAAATATTAGCGCCGATGCTCTGCTAAGGGCTTGCTGAACGCGTCCATGATTTACTTTGTCTGCTGTTACAATTATTATTTTTATATGCAGTCACGCTCAGCTGCTTTGGGTTGTCCGTCTGATAACATTGTGCTGTAACTATACATGCATACGCATGATTATTATTATTATCGTCAGTTCCCATCCCATGTAATAGTGGTTCCATATAGTGACAGCATGGTGGCGCTGTTTCCTCACGCCTCTGGAGACACGGGTTTGAGTCACCAGCCTGGCTCCCCGTGTGCGGAGTTTGCATGGTCTCCTCCCTCTCCTGCGAATTCCTCCAGATTCTCCGGTTTTCCCCCACAGTCCAAAACCATGCTACAGTGCTCACAGAGAGCCTTGGGATGCTTTATTAATTCAGCAAAAATACTGTAAATGTATGCGTTTTTATAACAAAAATCTATATTTTATTCATTTATTTACAAAAGCAATATATAGCACTAGTATCACCCAACAGTGTTAAGTAAATTATTCATTTAAATTAGTAATAAATTGATACCCAAATTATAGTTCAAAAGGAGCTGTTCTGAGTTAAAAAGTTGATTGTCAGTCAGTCTCATTGGGCGCTTTTTAATTAATAACACCTTTGCAATAACATAAAACACAAACATATTTAATATCCCTTTGGGAGCCAATGAGTGCGATTGAAATTAATAGAAAAAACATGGCAAAAACAGATCTGAATGAGTCAGTCGAAAAAAATATGACTTAATAAAAAGAAAGTGTCTGTGCACATGATATGTGCAGATGTGTTAAGAAACTGCTCGTCAGAGTCCCAGCACTTTCTGTGAGCACCGTAAGGTGAGCTGAAGCTGCCAAGCTGAATGGTGTGTCAGTCTGCCATGTGACGGGTGGCACCCCATCCTGGGTTATTCCCTGTCATGCACCCACAACTTCCAGGATAGGCTCTGGACCCCTGCAACCCTGCACTGGACAAGTGGGTGTAGAAAACTGAACGGTCGTTCAGCTCCATTTTGGGAACCTGTCTTTATTTAAACAATCTACCCCTTTAGGTAGTAATGAGGTCCCTATTAACAGAGCATCAGTTTGGATTTTTTATACGTGGCTACCTTTACAAAGGGTACCTTTACGCAGGGTACCTCTACAGAGGGTACCTTTACGCAGGGTACCTCAACAGAGGGTACCTTTACAGAGGGTACCTTTACGCAGGGTACTTCTACAGAGGGTACCTTTACGGAGAGTATCTTTACGGAGGGTACCTTTACGCAGGGTACCTCTACAGAGGGTACCTTTACAAAGAGTATCTTTACGGAGGGTACCTTTACGGAGAGTATCTTTACGGAGGGTACCTTTACGGAGAGTATCTTTACGGAGGGTACCTTTACGGAGGGTACCTTTAGACAAACTACAGCCTTTCACTGAACAGACCTGAGGAGGAGCCAGCAAAGATCAGGCATATAGCAAATGTAACGTTTAATGACTGTACCAGTTACGGCAGGGAAAATGTTAGGCACTTATAATGTTAGGCCGTTATAATGGGCAAACTGGTAAAAAAGGCCTAGTAAACTTTACTAGTTTACTTTAGTTAATAACCAAATAAAGATAATCAACCGCTTATTGAATCATGCATGAATGAACGTGGCCACACTGTTGCTGCAGTTACAAATGATCCTGCAGTTTTTGTTTCCCTCTGACAATCATTGATTTCTTCACAGAAAAAGATGAGCTGCCTGGGAACGTTTCCTTTGCCACGCCCAGCGATGCTGAAACTGTCACTACATGAGGGATGGAGCGTAACCCAAGTCCCTCGTCCTCCGATCCTTCTGTATACGAGTCTTTTGGGTCACAAAGTATCGACTGAGGAATTCTTGGTAGTAAGATTAAGAATGTGAGAGATGTATGGTTAGGCGCGAGACGGATAACGATGATTAAGAGGTCTAAGCCTTGCTTTTCAATCTGCTTTAATTTAGTAAAGTTGGGGCAATGGCAGTATCAAAGCCCCCAACCCCGCTCGTCTTTGGGGGGGAGTAGCACTGGACTGAGACAGCATGCGGCAGCAGAAGGTCTTGTTGTTGTGGCCGGACAGCAGGACTGGCAGACAAGATGGCTGCCTCTTTTTGTTAGGAATCCGGGATCAATATTCAGCAGAGAAGGAATCAATTTCCTGTTAGTATTTTGTGAGCCTTACCCTCTAATTATGCAGAAGCCAGCGCACCGCCCGGCTCTGTCGGAATCTTCTACAGGAGGAGACCTGCTTCCCCATCAGATGTCACCTCAACACTCATAGCCACCCCCCCCCACACACACACACCTTCGGCAAGCTGAAACACCTGTCACTGTAGCCTTGGCAACGCTCAAGAAAGGTGCTGGAAGAAACCTCTGCATGTGTCTGTATTCGCACATGTAAAAATAGATGGGACACATATTTACATGTGCATTTATTACATGTGCATTTATTACATATACATATCCAGCTTATGCTGGTCAGGATCACGGGGGATGCAGGTAGCACAGGGCCGGGGTACGCCCTGGACGGGATGCCGGTCCATCACAGGGCACGGGGCCGGGGTACACCCTGGACGGGATGCCGGTCCATCACAGGG
>JAOYFF010000049.1:1677861-1691412 GCA_025773925.1 Cryptomyrus ogoouensis
GGGGTACGCCCTGGACGGGATGCCGGTCCATCACAGGGCACGGGGCCGGGGTACGCCCTGGACGGGATGCCGGTCCATCACAGGGCACGGGGCCGGGGTACGCCCTGGACGGGATGCCGGTCCAACACAGGGCACTATGTTTTACTATCATTTGCTCTCCTGGTTTAAATAGGCTCAGCAGGGTGGATGTAGGGTTACAGAATTGCCAGCTGCCACACATATGACACGACACTCACGCTGTCAGACTCTCATGCTCATACAAAAAATCGATATTATCTATATTATTACATTATAAACCTAAAATTGACCACATCAAGACCATTGGGGTAGTCTGCAAACCCTACAGACTATTTACAAGGTAATAAAACTGTTACATGCATGAAAATGCGTGTGTCTGTGTGTGCAGACTCGTCTCGAATTGAAAATCTCACGCCAGCCAGCCGACCGAAGTCGCGTCCCTGTTTTAGCTGGAAGGTTGGTCCAAGTCCGGCTTGAAAAAGTTGCTTTTAAGTTGCTGTATTTTAGCTGTGTCATTCCCTGTCACCGTCCGATGCCTGTGGGTTCCGGGTCACTCGTTTGCGTGTCCCGTCTTTGGTTAAACCTAACTGACCCGACCTTGGACCACCCAACCTGACCTTATTTTTAAAAGCCCTAATAGTTAACGGAGTTCATACACTGAGGTTTCTCATCAGCCCTTAAATATTTGATTAACGGTGACCCGAATGTGATGACTGAGCTAATGCTTTTCTTTCCTCCCGTTTACTCAAATATTACACTGAACTCTGCCATTTACAGTGGCGGGTGAACATATAATCTTTCAATATGCAAGCAGTTTTTTAAATAATTTTTTTTTCACCAGCCGACAACGTGATGCCATGACAAATGTTGACTGTAGGAAATACGGCCCCGTGCAATAAAAGCCGTCACTTATCGTGCAGCTTGGTACTCGCACTAACCAAAGCTCCCGATTTCCTCGCTGCCACCTGGCAGGTCGTTAAATATAGGCGTTTGTTAAGGACGGGGCGGCAGACAGCGTCCCAAAATACGCCGCGCAGCAGGGCCGGATGCGGAGGGGCTGCCGTGGCGGGCGGGGGGCACGCGTGGCGCGAGCCTGAAATCCCCAGGGAGCGGGGTGCAGACCGGAGCGCGGCATTAATATTCAGAAATAGCTAATGCTTACTCAGCTGATGATGTGATGCTCATTTTAAACGCAACTGCACTTTTTTTTTATATGAATATGCATGCAATCTGCAGCGACGGTGTCTGACAAAGTATTTACAGCGAATGAAAAATCTCCTCGTGTTCGCTTTATTAAACTGCAATGTTTATGCAGACTGCATGAGTTTGTGTGTGTGTGTGTGTGTGTGTGTGTGTGCGTGCGTGTTCAGCAGCATAAATGCAGAGTATGAGCATATTGCTGATGTTCGTCTCTGGGCCAGCGAATCCCGTTCTCCAACTGTACTGCAAGCATGCGCACAAGGCCCAAATAAGGAGTTCCCCACTTATCCAATCAAAAGTGCTGCTTTGCATCAGCAGCACTAAAGGGAAGCCAGTGATAGGCACAGAAGTGGATTCCTCATGGCTCCAAACAGCATGATCACTCAGCACATTTTGCCCATCGTATACAACTATAATGTACATTATATGAAAATATCCATCCATCAGCAATTATTCATTACATGTGATGGCGTGAGTAAATATAGGCACCAACCAATAACATTATACATACACAGTACAGATTTATTTGTAATATTTTTGATCATCTATTGCTGATTGTAACTCATGTTGCGCAGTAATTGTTATTCCTTATATGCTGTTTTCGGAAGGTGACTTCTGAAACGTAACAGGTTACAGATGATGAGTTACCCTGTTAAAAATGTAACTATTTTGATTATGTTATTGATGTAGCATATTACATCTGATTACTTTTTGTTTACTTTTCTAACGAATGTTTTAAACTGGGCAATAAAACTGAAATGTCCCAAAGACTCTCGCTGTCTGGAAATATGCCAAAAGGAGGAATTTTTATACGGCGAAAAGATAAAAAGCAACAAAATGAATGTTATATTCTACATATAAGCTTTTTACTGACAAGAACATATTCAGAGGTGACCCATATGTAATCACCAACTTTGTGATTAGTAACTGTAATCTATTTACACATTTTATCGCAGTAACTGTAACAGATTACAGTTTCATTTCTTTCGTAAATTTCATTACACTGCATATTTGCCATTTTAATTTGGAAAGTAATGTAGGAAAATGTACTCAGAGCTGCCATTTGTATTGTGTTACACTGCAGGCGATAACTCCTGTCCTGATCAGGCGGGTCTGTCGGCATCTGAGGAGCAGCGTAAGGGAATGAGTGTGGGGCAGCCGTGCTCGGTTCCGGGGTGTCAGTACCTGCGAGGGGGCGGGCCGAGTGACACCAGCAGCCGCGAAGACGGCGAGGCTCTGCGGAGGCGCGACACGCAGGCCGCCGCCCGAAAGGTCAGCTGTCAGGCCCCGCCCGGTGCCCCCCCTCCGCTCTTCAGACACCTGTGCTGGCGTGCCAGAGAGTCCAGCCTGGGCGGCCCGGCAGCTGCCGCCTGGAAAGGTCAGCCGGCGCCGGGCCGCAGCAGGCCGGCATATTCGGACCGTCTTTTCCATTTGGCCGCTGATTTCGCTCGCGTTTTCTGCATGTGCTAGGAAGACCTTTACAAAAAATGCCATATGTTAGAGGGAAAACCTCAGCTCCATATGTGACCCGGGGAAACCCATTAGCAGCTGGGAATGGGCTCCTGGCAGCAACCGGGAAGCTTTTGTGTGTCTGCTCTCAATATCGCGAGACGTAAAGGTGCATTATTGTCATCCGACAAACGAGGAAGAAAACCCTCATTTATCAACATCGATGACAGCTTCCTTTTCAGCTGAGAGCAACACATAATTGACCACAAACGCATCAATTGATTATCTGTAAATAGATAACCAAAGCTTTCTCTCCCATTGAAAAAAAGTCGCACAACAGGCAAATGAACCATCAGCTGTGCAAAAGAGAAATAATCAACAAACCGTACGTAGTAGCTCCAAGTTTAAGGTTCCATAGTGCAAATCAAATGAAAATGGATTCTGTATGGACCGCTATACGGGGACCACCATGAATGTGTCTGCAAATCAGATCTAAAAACACTGGACCAACCACAGTTATACCAGACAACAGGTAAACAACTCAAATCACCTGAAGTCAGAAACATAATTTCCAGGGGGAAAAAAATTAAATAAAGCAAATAACACTTCTACAGTGTTTTGGGGGGAATTAAGGCTAAATATACAGTTTTTATTTTTGATATCTGTGGCAGGAGACGTGATGTTTATGAACCAACGCTGAAAGCACCACATACAGCATGTTTATCGGTAACTTTCAGTCGTCTGGTTCTTGCTATAGAGGAACCTCATAACGACAGCCATAAGACACAGGTCTTCAAAAAGTACGTAGAGTTATTCACAGTATACACAGTTAGAAGCCATGAAACTGCTGGAGATTATTTCTGATCTCTGATCAGGTTATACGTGATTACAAACACATTTTTTCGAAATCTTAGGAAAATACGCCGTGCCAAATAAAGACCAGGAATAAATTTACGCAACCCGTAGTTCTGCATAACTCTGAAGTTTGACAAAATTGCCTGAAAATGAGTTCACACCATCTCGGGATGCGGAGTGTCAACTCCGCAAACCCGCCAAACGTCACGGGGGATTATCTCAGAAAGCGCAGCACCGCTAAAACCAGTCAGGGCTAATTCATCTTTGCCGGCGTGACAGGACCGATGCCTGCTGTACTGGGCAACTCCTCCATCCCTCTCTATTACGAGATCCTCCTTGCAGTGGCGGCAACAACATTCATCATACACAAAGCGGATCAAACGCCTCGGTACACGGCGTCCATGCGCCAGACAACCAGATGCAGCCTTAATAAGAATCACTCCATTGTGGATCTTAATAACCCTACCATGACAGCCCAACATGGCCGAACATACCAACGGTAACGCCAACACACACGATTCCTCACCTGCATACCTCTTACTGTATTACAGGCCAGATATATCTGAATAGAATGTGATTATTTATTTATAACATACAATCTGACTCCTTCTGATAGTCATGCTGTATTCCTAAAGAGGTATTAAAATAAGCAAAACATCTTAAATTTCACAGAAACAACACCTTCTAAGTCGGAAGTACCAAGTGATACAGACAGGATTATGTGTAAATTAATGTGGATTTGGTTATCGTTCAGTCGTTATTTTCAGCCCCACTGTCATCAGAACCGCAGTCCAAGCCCTGAGAGAGGCCTCCACAGAAGGGGCCGCACATGACGAGCGAGGCCCAAAAGCCTCCGCCGCCGGCCGATCCGACACACGGCACTGACAGCCAACATCAGGCGAGCGAAACAGGCCCCCTACCTTCCACGGCGTACTCCTCGGCTGCAGATGGAGTGGGTGGGGAGAGGAGAGGAGAGAAGAGGAGAAGAGAGAGTCAGACACATCCAGGCACAACAGCCACAAACAAAAACAAAGGCATTCACATGTCTCACACGCTTTTGCAATTTCCCATAATTCATTTCGACCCATAGTTTTGCAAGACTCTGGCTTCGTCCCATTTTCCCCACTTAAGTGCAAGTGAGCACTGAGACACTACATGCTTTGGTGACGTATGTAAACATCAGTCATCACTGATGAGCATTGTAGTCTATACACATAGCTGAAAACTGCTTCCGTGGGGTATTTGCCAAAGTATGGATAAAATCCATATTAAGTGCGCTGCACTTGACTTATTTGAGGAACGGGACACCCTTGGATACTTAGGCTAAGTGTGTGAACATGCCCACCAAGTGTGGTAGTGTGTAGGTGTGCACTTGGTGGGGCAAATGGGACGAAGCCTATCTTTTAAAAGTAACTGGGGTGTTGCCCCGACTTCCTGTCTTGACTGTTTCATTAGTCCAAAGGATGTTTCTTTTTTGGTGTTATATTTCAAATTCTCTTTAAAATAATGAAGCACACATGATGTCCACAGATTTTTGGGCACCATACCTAATAAATACTACATCTGAAAGCAGCGATTAGTATTAAAGATTAACTAATGCACTAACTGGTCCAAAGCAGTCAGAGGAATGAGCTGTTGGGGGGGGGGGGGGGGTAACCCCATGACCAGCCTTTACTTGTTTCTTTATCCTACCCACTTATGACTTTTTAATAATTGTTAATTCATATTCCGCTCCAATAATCACGTTACTTAAGGATTTCTCTGTTATCTTTCCTGCTCCGTTTTCAGTTTGTGTGTTTTTCTCATTAAGGAATTTCTTTTAGCATAAATTACTGATGAAATAACTAGAAATTTAGCAGTCAAAAATGCGGGCGTAAGATTAAGGCAGTAGGGGCCACTAACGAACAGGCTGCATAATCAGAGGCATCATGGCCGTCTCCTGCATTATTCATAGCTGACCATTAATGCCGTATGTAAAAGCAAGTTGCCAATTTAGAGAACGAAAAATGAATAGGAAATCACAGTACAGTAAGCTCATTTACACCCTAATGCAGTGTTTCCCAAGCCGGCCCTTGGGGACCCGCAAATGGTCCATATTTTTGCTCCGACCGGGAGCTGGGAGGGAGCAAAAACATGGACTGTCTGGGTGGGAGCTGGGAGGGAGCAAAAACATGGACTGTCTGGGTGGGAGCTAGGAGGGAGCAAAAACATGGACTGTCTGGGTGGGAGCTGGGAGGGAGCAAAAACATGGACTGTCTGGCGGGGAGCTGGGAGGGAGCAAAAACATGGACTGTCTGGGTGGGAGCTGGGAGGAAGCAAAAACATGGACTGTCTGGCAGGGAGCTGGGAGGGAGCAAAAACATGGACTGTCTGGCGGGGAGCTGGGAAGGAGCAAAAACATGGACTGTCTGGTGGGGAGCTGGGAGGGAGCAAAAACATGGACTGTCTGGTGGGGAGCTGGGAGGGAGCAAAAACATGGACTGTCTGGTGGGGACCTGGGAGGGAGCAAAAACATGGACTGTCTGGGTGGGAGCTGGGAGGGAGCAAAAACATGGACTGTCTGCAGGTCCACAAGGACCGAATTGGCAAGCACTGCCCTAATGCATATTAGGAAATGCCACTGCACAAGAAGCAGTTATGGGGCGAGCCTTTCCGCGGCTTTTACTGTTAACTTTTCATGATGGAGGCGGGCATTGGCAGGAGACGCATCGCTGACCCCCCGGCCCCCGCGTATCCTCCATGTGCAGCTGATGGAACGGGGTCAGGTGAGCCTCTGCGTGGTCACTGGCCGTGTCTCTCCAGGCTGGGGGTGAGCCTCTCTCTGAGCCTCCCTCCCTTTTTAAAGGACACGTGGAGGCTGCAGCCTGCTGATTGTCGTTACTCTCCAATAACATGGCTGTACGTCCTTCTGCCAGCAGCCGCTCATCTACAAGTCTCTCCCCCTCTCTCTCTCTCCCCCTCTCTGTCTCTTTCTCTATCTCTCTCTCCCCCTCTCTGTCTCTTTCTCTCTCTCTATCTCTCTCACCCCCTCTCTGTCTCTTTCTCTCTCTCTATCTCTCTCTCCCCCTCTCTGTCTCTTTCTCTCTCTATCTCTCCCCCTCTCTCTCCTTCTCTCCCTCTCTCCCCCCTCCCTCTCCATCTCCATCTCTCCCTCTCTTTCTCTCTCTCTATCTCTCCCCCTCTCTGTCTCTCTATCTCTCTCTCTCTCCCCCACTCTCTCTATTCTTTTTTCCCTCAGTGTGCTCATTTGCATGTCTGGGCCGTGGACACGTCAGATGGGCTCATCTGAAAGTCTCTTCCCCACGAGCTTCGCCCGAGAGAGGGCGGCTGCGCTTTCTGCAGCACCAGCCCACCCTCATGGAGCATGCTCCTGACCTCTGACCTGCGGGGGGGAGCCAAATCGCTGCAGGCGGAGCAGGTCTGTAGCTCCAGAGAGATCGGGGGGCCATCGATCTATTTGTTAATTCGTCCATCTATCTATCTATCTATCTATCTATCTATCTTCCACACACCCAGCTACCCATCCATCCATCCATCCATCATCCATCCATCTCCTATCAGTATTTGTTAGATGCACACTAATATCACTCTAGAGCATAAGAAACGACATGCAACCCCCCATCATAAGAGCTATTATCGCTATTAGAAATAATCACAGAAAAATATTGTTTATTTTTCTACATTAAAGTTTTTACTGGTTTCAGTAACATTTTAGCATCCGGCTTCATGCAGAGGAATCAGAGAATCAACCCAATAAACGTGATTTAAAATGAAAAGTCACCTATTCTGCTCCATCTTTTTAAGAATGAAAAAGAAATCACTAAAAACTCTCTAAATTTTAGTTCACTAAAAAAATCCCAGTACAAAGAAACAAAATGGTGTGACTCAATGGCTGATTACAGGAGCTTAGATGGGGTTTGTTCTCCTTAAAAGGGATCTACTGTGGAAACCAGCTGAATGTATTTTAGGGATCAGCTTCAAACTCTGATCAGACTCGGATGAAATCAGGATCATGTTTTAAAACGGGAAATTTCGCAGAAAGCCCTTTGGGATTCCAGATGAAGCACATGACCATCCACATCCCTCGTTTTCCTTAACAACGTTATTCTCAGAGGAATCCAGGAAGTGAGGCTATGATGAATATGCTTTACGGCCTACTCAGCTCACATCGCCGGCAAGTTTAACTGTATCCTTCTGTCTTTAGCAAGAAAATGAGCATGGGTAGGTAAAGTGTTCTTTATGAAGCAAACCCTGAGTCAGTTTGTATGGAGTGAAGAATAAGGCAAGTTTACAAGCAGAACCAGGAAGAGACAGAACACTGCCAATGTGAGCCATTGTGCAAAGAATGCATTACTTTCACGGAGGAGATCTGTCTGCTTTCAGCTGATAATGCTGCCATCTGTTCAGCAGAGACCCCATTACTGGAATTATTTCGACTTCTTAAATGCGCAAGCGTACATGCTCTGCTCAGTCTGACAGACACCAGGCAGCGTTAACAGCTTCTCAAGAAAATCAGTGTAGTATCCTCATAGTTGACTACATTACCCAGAAGGCATTGGGGGGGGGGGGGCCAGGAAACGTGAAGGTAAACAGAAGCAAAAAATAATGTGATAGAAACATTCGGCGATAAATGACAGACAGAGAGACACAGACAGACAGACAGACAGACAGACAGACGAAACATTACATTCAGAATGAAATAGACACTGATGAGAAGCTTCCAGAACAAATATATTAGTGTCCAAGCTTTATATATTGTCTTAAAAATAAATTATATATAAAATATACTATGAATGCCAAAGAAAACGTTTTGCTGTTTATCAGCTGCCTGTTTTGGAGTTGAAGGGGGTTTTTGGGACAGTGATATTTAAGGGCGTCATGTGTAGCTGCCACAGGGATGGATTGTTATGAAGATGAAACTCTCCACTGTCACAGGAAAGGACTGTGTCAGGCATGGCGCACCTCCCCCCCCCCCACACCTTTTGCCGATTTGGTTTCTCCCGACCTCCGCTGCACCCTATTGGTTGAAACAACCTCCCACTTAACATTCCTGATAAACAACTCACTTCCGCTAGTTATTTTCGATTTTGTTCTGCATTTACGAGATGTCACATCATTACACCCAAACAGACCTCTTTCAATTATCACCCAAGAATTTCTGCTGCCGTTTCCCTCCAAAAGCCCCCAATGTGTTGTGCAAACAAATATGCTTGAGCCCAAATCATTTAAAAAAAACTGCCAAGAGAATCTGTCACTCACCAAAAAGCAAGACCTCCCTCCCTCCCTCCTCATCCCTAATGTGCAGCCATCTTAGAGAGCACCACAGTGCTATGCGGATTCTGGAATTTTACAGTCAAACCTGGATCCAAATTTTTGTTTGTGTGTGTTTAATACTTTATACCTCTCTAATTGGCTGTATCTGAGTAATGAGAGTATCCTGGACAATTGTTACAGTAAAGAAAGGAACCAAATGAGTATCAATCCTGAAGGCCGTATGTCTCTATAAACAACCTATGAAGACCATCTACAGAACTGCACACTCTACGGCCTGCCTGTCCGTCGACAGTGCCACTGAACAAATGCCTTGAATAATCAGGATAACCATCAACATTTTAAGGCCTACATTATTCTGTAAATCTTCAGCAGTACCACAAGTCCTTAAATTCTAGGTCAGATAAGCAAATGCATTACACCAGTATTACACCAGAAAATAGTATCTCGTAATTTGCTCAAAGACAGAATCGGTTTTGTATATAATAATTCGAGGAGCAGCCTTTCTGTAACATTTTGTAACAAATGTAACATTTGTGCAGTAGAAGAGAACGTGCCCCCCCCGTCACAAATATGCAGTAATGACGCCACAGAAGTGATTGCTGAAGGTGAATTGGTTCAACGTTTCCTGAAGAAAACTGTCTGGATTTGGTAGCAGCGACTGTGGCTGTAGCTTCATCCCCCCCCCATCCGAAATAGCCAATCGAAGCAAGAAAGAGCAGATAACTACTCTCACATCCAAGCAGATAATGTGAAGCATTTCAGACCAGAATCATTTATTACTGAAGGTCAGAGCTTGAGCTGGAATGTGACACCTCAGCTCGACACGTCCTGCTCGCTCGTTGGGTGAAAGCAGGAGGAAAGTGCCGGTATTTTCCAGGCAAGACCGATGGGGAGGGTCCTGGTCACAGAGGACGACTCGGTCTGGACGTAGACAGTCCTACAGTCTGTGTGAGATAGAACTACGCCGTCTGGAGCATTTCCTCCCACTCATTGGGTAATAACCATACATCGATCAGACACCTGGACTAGCCAAATTTCTAGCAGCAAAGCATCCTGGGTTATATTACTGCATATGTATACAACAAATACAGAGCAGGCCAAGAGCTACACCTACCAGTCAGCTGAGCTTTAAAACGGCCCTGCTACTATTTTCATGCAACACAGTTTGTGCGAGAATTACAGTGTGGAACAGAATGCAAACTCTTACAGGCTTATAGCAATAAGATAAGATTGATGTTATTGACCCAGGGGGAAATTCTGCGGCAGGCATCAGGTACAGAAAGTGCAAACAAACTTATAGCGCAAATCAAGAGAAAGTGGGAAACAGAACACAAGTAAACGCAGTGATGACGTGTTTAAGAAGTACACAGGGACAAACATAAGACACTGGAAAGCACTGCACCCTCTTGCCATTTCCATGCAGTGCGGTGTCTATGAAAACGACAGCGACTAGCACTGAACCAACGGTCTTTAACTGGACCTGGCAGTTACCAGTAATCACTGCAGTGCAAAGACTTTGCAAATTCAACAGATTTCCCTGTTGTGTTCATGTGCCACGGAGTTATATTGTACCTCGGCATTTTGTGTGGACAGCAAAGGAAGAATTTCACTGCACAGAGAAATGCACTTTTCTAATATATATATAACAATAAATGCTTGGAATCTTGAATGGGAAAATACCATTTTAACATTCCAAAAAAAAAAATTCCATTTTGGTAGCCTTTAGAAACACATCTTCTGCTGCTGGCATAAAACAACAAAATATATAAAAGATTATATGGGCCAGGAGCGACTGATTTTTTTTGCAGATATCAAGCAGGAACATGAGGTTTAAAATATTTTTCTGTTTTAGGGATTAACGTCTTTTTAACTGATAACAGGCATGTCATTTTGCAGTTTTACTAAGCTCGCCGGTAAAGTTAGCACCTAACGCGTCGCTGTTCTTTTGATATAGAACTCTTTGAAAAAAAGAAATATTACTTTTTAAAGGTCTCCAATCTGTTAGCTATTATTAGTCATTCAGTGAAAAGAGCTTGTTTTTTTACAATATACAAATTCAAAGACAGGCAGCTAATTGCCCATAAATTGCCCACAATGTTTGACTGGAGGCCAAGGCTTCTGCCAAGCGGGGTGTTACTGAAGACTGGCTGATAGATTGTGCTAAAGTTTGGGTGCCCTAATAAATTCAGGAAATCAATAGTATATATCCATTAAATAATAAAAGAGAAAACAGTCGTGTTACGTTTTTCTTATACAGAGGCTCAATTCGCTTTGTTTTGTATTGAAAATAAGCGAAACGAGTAATCTGCCAGAGTTTTGGGGGCTGTCTTCCTCTTCACGCCTCGTGCCGCCGCTGTCGTTAAAGGGAATATTTTTCTACACGGATGTTATGATGTGTCGGGGGGGGGGAGAGGATGATTCCATCTCGCCAACCTGTCTCAGATTCACAGGGTGCCATCACGTCAGCGATCGGGCAGGCAGGAATGTGGCGCCGTGCTGGATGCCCCCCCCTCTACCCAGCGCTTGGAGGAAATCTGATTTATCGACACGACTGATAGAGGTTCGGAGGGCTAAACCGCGATCATTTATAAACTTGAATTTTGGTAACGTAACACTAGCCAATGAGACATAAAACTGCTTTTTTTCGCTGCGATATTTAAAAAAATCCTATGCTTGTTGGACTTGTTTGTCACTGAGCTAAAGAGGCTGTTATGTAAATTCATATCAAATGATCCTCTGAGTAGTTATACAGCCTGTCAGTCATGTTCTGTTGCACAGCCAGTAACTTACGGTCTAGCAGCCTGATAATCTTCAGATTACTCAGAAACCTGAAAATGAAGGCAGCTTTAGGTATTAGAGGGATCTCAAAGCAGCAGCATGCACTTTATTAAAGGCTGTCTTCCAGGACCCTGTCACATTCACAAAACATAATATAATTTCCCGGAATGGCTTTTCACATTTACTGCCTTATTTGCCTCCACGAATCTCAGACATAGTTAAAAAAAAAAGAAGTTCACAAGTTAATTGAATAAATTATTAAAAATAAAATTCAGCTTTCTTAGCATGTTGGGCGTAAGTGCAAAATGGTTATTTAATGAGTACTGAATTATTGTGCCCCCTTTAACACGCACTCGACGATGCCCACGTACTGCGTGCTTTGGGAGCAAAGGATTATGGGTACGCGCTATGCACTTTATGACATTAACCGTGGATGATGAGTTTCTATGCTGTGATCGGTGATCGTGCCTTTGGTATCAAATGCAATCAAAAATGGGTTTGCAGGTCTTTAGAGAAATATCTTCCACAGCAGCCATTGCATTGTGGCTAATGGCTTCGGGGCAAGTCCCCCTCCCATATCAGCCCCCACCACACCCACAATCATTACTGAGGAAGTCCAGCTCGCTCCTTGTCTAGTTCAAACATGTTTGATCCTGTGTCTTCCTTAATAAATCATTCGCTTTGAAAACACGGCAAATGTTGTGATTGTGCTTGGCTCAGTGGGTTAGGACACTTTGCCTGTGATCAGAAGGTTATTGGTTCAAATCCCCATGGCTGGCAGAATGCTTTCACTGTTGGGTCCCTGAGCGAGGCCCCTAATCCCCACTGATCCTGCTTTCTATCTGCAAAAAAAAAAATTACACGTAAATGTCCACGGGGCGGTGAGGTCACAGGGCCAGTGACAGGAAAGTCGCTGGTTCGAATCCCAAGGGTTTGCAGAGTGATCTTACTATTGGGCCCCTGAGCGTGGCCCTTGATCCCAATGGCTCCAGGCACTGACCCTGCTCTCACTAATGCATGTCACTTCGGATAAAAGCGTCTGTTAAATTAATGCAAACGAATATTATCCGATGTGGCAAACTTGAAGGCCTCCCTGATGGGAGCAGACATTTTAACAGAAAACTACCAGGAAAAAAAGACCAGCTTCTTCAGCCCGATCAAGCTTTGGGAAGACTTTAATTAAATGACATAGAGAATATGTGATTACTATACTCCACATCCAAGTGGGTCTTTATGGGTGAATATGTCATGTGCGATAATGTGTTAAGCAGGAATTACAGTCCATTATGAATATGCAGAGCAAACGCCCAAGACAGATTTGAGAAAGTGCATTCCCGCAAAACAATATAGTTTAGCGACCAACACTCTACGTGAGTTACGCTTTACCCACAGCGGTATGTCACAGCAGCATGTTCTACGCTGTCATTCCTTACCTGCGTCCGTCAAACACTCAAAAAACAAAAAAAAAAACACATCAGAAAAGGTTATGAATAAAGATCATGAGACATGCGACTATAATGGCGACTCGTGCCGCCCGATATCACATCGCGACATAAGCTTTGGCTAACGGGCGTAAACATTTGTCCGGATGCCAGCTTTTCGGTACCATGCGGGCATTAATATATGCCCACAATTTGGAAAGCAGATCAGCGGTGCACCTAAAATATTAATGAGAGGCATATTGTGATGCCCAGAAGTTAGTAATCCATATAAAATCAATTATCCTTATGTTGATCAAATTCGGTTAGTGGAGCGCGCCACATGCTACTGTTTTGGTAAATCGGGGAAGCGAGAAGCACTGAAGCGGCGGCGAAGGAAGGGGCAGCTCAGCAGCCACAAAATAAAAAAGAAGAGATATTGAGGATAAACAAGGCAAAAAGATGTCGGTTAGGGGTGGCATGGTTCACAAAACCCACGGTTCGGTTTGTATCACGGTTTTAGGGTCACGGTTTTCGGTTCTGTACGGTTCTTGTTATT
>JAOYFF010000049.1:1698866-1709502 GCA_025773925.1 Cryptomyrus ogoouensis
TATAAATAAATGTATACATCTCCTTTAATTACTTTTAGCCAAATACTACTTTAAAAATCTTCAATTGCCTGTTTTCTACTGCAGTAGTGCAGTGCAGTCAAGAGCATTATTAAAGATCTTCATATAAGCAGCAATCCAGATTCAAAGGTCATGAAAAGATTCTGCTTATCTAAAAAATGTGATGGATGTGAGCACAGTCTCACCTGAAGGCCGGAGCCAGGCGGGTGTTTCATCTGCGTAGCCCGCCATAAGAGTCTGCACGACAGCTATCTGCCGGCTGGCTGGGATCCTGTGCTGGTGGGGGCCGCGGTCTGTATTTACCTCGTCTGCCATGCTCGTGTCTGAGGCTTCTAGCAGTTTCCGAGAAGAAAAATGAATATGCCTGCCGTACGTATCTAACCTGCCATTTAAAGGCGCTTTTAAACACGCGGAGTTTCATTAAAACGGGATCACGGGAGATAAACATCAATTGTTATAGTGAAGGATTACTTCTGAGAAGAAAATGAAATTTTGTTTACCTCTACCATTCTCACAAAGTGAATATAAACACGATAATCGAAGAGGAGCAGCTGGCCTTCGTCATTCGCCAGCAAGCTATCAAGCCGGCTCGTCAAGATGGCGCCATCGTACCTCTCCAGCTTACCTGCCTGTCCGATTCACGCTTGCTTATTTTTAATTAGCTCGTATGTCAATAGAGTCATGTAATGGGAGCCGTGTAGTGGGAAAGCTGACTGGCGTCTCTGGTTACAGTGGGAGACGGGTCTTTATAAAGCCAATGGCAATTAAACAGTAAACCATGTTTCTGTAACTGGACGCTCAGGGTGCAACAATGGCGAGATGTACGCATGGTTCCTCCAAGTTTCACTGAGCTGTAGATGGGCTCCCCCCAGACAGGAATTTGGCCAAACCAGGCACAGCCCTCTGCACTGAATAAAAAATAAGTTAAATAAAATAAATAACCAGGTCATTTATATTCATTTTCGCTAATTTTTATTGAATTTTTTTCAGTTTTTAATGACATAAATGTACGTGACACTCACTGTTTCACATTTTACAAAGATGTTCCGTAAAAGCTAGCCGCTACATGTATGTGTTTAAAAGCTAGCCGCTACATGTATGTGTTTAAAAGCTAATCACTACATGTATGTGTTTAAAAGCTAGCCGCTACATGTATGTGTTTAAAAGCTAGCCACTACATGTATGTGTTTAAAAGCTAGCCGCTACATGTATGTGTTTAAAAGCTAGCCGCTACATGTATGTGTTTAAAAGCTAATCACCACATGTATGTGTTTAAAAGCTAGCCGCTACATGTATGTGTTTAAAAGCTAGCCGCTACATGTATGTGTTTAAAAGCTAGCCGCTACATGTATGTGTTTATATGGCTATCCCATGACAAATTACTTCCTTATAGTGAAAAATTGAGGCATTTTTCTGCACAAACGGGTCTCTGATGTCGAGGGGGGGCTATCAGCTCTGCATGAATAAAGTCAATGGAGCACAATCATGTCCCCCTAAACACAGATTTCTTTATCTTACCGAATAACCAGGGGATTCGGAGATGTATCTCTTTAACCATAAATAAAGCTGAATACAGGTTTATTTCACCGCTTAACAGTGATTCCAGCAGAACCAATAAACTTAAACAACCCTGAACTCAGTGTTTCTGCAAACAAGACTTAAAACAGCAAAAACAACACTTATAAACAACATAAAAGGACACTAGAGCATTGGTTTCCCAGCAGATATTTTTACACTTAAAATCCTGCACTAATCTAACACTGCGCAGTTATAAGTTTTCCCGATTAGCAGATAAAATGAAATAAATTCTCTCCAGACGCAAACAAACCCCAAAATACCGTAAATACAGGAATATCAGGAACAGGCTCTCAGAGCAGAGAACAGCAGCTTCTGCTACCTGCCCACCGTCCCTCAGCTCACAGGTCGCAAGGAACCACTGAGGTCACATGACCCTCAGGATGAATTTTCATTAACAGACGACAACCAAATCCCAGTAAATTACAAATAAACCCTAATTGCGTAACCCTAAATATTTAGTTTTTTAACCCAAAATGTTTTTTTTTTCTTTCATTCATTTTTATTGCCAAAAGAGATAAAAAACAAACCCTAATAACATTTTTCTCTCCCCTTCTTTGTTTTGTTTTCTATCCTCGTGTGATTTTGTTCTGGCCATTTTCTACTTCACATCTCTCTCCATGGCATAGTAGACAGCTACCTCAGAGCAATCACAAAGACACACGCACTTAAAACCCATTGACGGTCATCGGCGCGATGACAAGCAGGCAAGGCGGAAGGCAGGGACGGATGCTGCCAGTCTCAACAGGTCATCAGACCGTAAAATTTAAAAAGGCAAATACGCATCTTCCACCCACTGTGGAAATTACCGGAACATTTAAGGCCACTGAAATCATACACTTTCTCCCACGGGGAGGACATCCTAATGACACCCAAAATACGTTGACAGAGATGGCTGGCTGGAAAACCGCCAAAGCAATAGCCTGTAGTATCACGACAGTGTTTTGATCACCACCATCGCTACAGAAAGGTCTCTCAAAAAGGCTGATCTGAGGCAAGCAGCGAAACTCCATAAAATGCATTGTTTTTATAGCTGGCGTCCTGTGTTATGAGCTGATGAGACAAAATTGAGCTATTTGGACAGTCATGCCTGCATGTCACACTGCGCCTGAAGGTTTCAGGTCACGCTGGAGAGAAGCTCACGCCCACTGTGAAATACGATGGCAGGCTTGTGTTGTTTTGGTCCTGGGGCTCCTGGTGAGATAGATGGGATCATGAACCTCAGGAGTTATGGACAGCTCTGCTAGGACCTACCACTTACCTACAAATGGACCTTCTAGCAGAAGTGTAATATCAAAATATACATTAAAATCAACCAAGACGTGGTTGAGTGACTAGATATAATAGGTGTGTCCGAAATCGCATACTCGTTATATGCAGGGTTGCCAACTGTCACGCATCTGATGTGACACTCGCAGTTTCAGACTCTCACGCTCGCGCAAGAAATCTTACAGCAAATCTATATTGCTCCATTAGAAACCTAAAATTAGCTACATCAAAAGCTTTAGGGTAGTTTGCAACCTCGACAGACTATTCGCAAGGTAATAAAATTGTTACATACATGTAAATGAGTGTGCAGACTTGTCTCAAATTGAAAATCTCACACCAGCCAGCTGACCAAAGTTGAAAAGCCTGTATGTAGTAGCCAAAATGTAGCATGCACCGTGAAAGGTACCCAGAAGACATCCTACATTCAGCAAAATGATAACTGCCACGGTATCCCACAAGCCCACTGGAGCAGTGAGGAACATCACCCACTCAGACATTTTTGTCAATAAGGTAGAGGAAAGGCATGTTCTATACAAATTTAAGTAGAAAATAAAGCCTGGTTGCATTAGTTTACTCAAAAAAATATTTTTTTGTTGATCCCTACATCATTGGAAAAACGTCCAGCTCAGGTAATATGCAAGATAGCAACCACATTGTGTCTGAGTGCATGCATACTGTTCTCATACATATATACAGTATGTACTGCATTAATGGTCAAGTAGTAGGCTTCTGATGAAATTCAATACCTACTGAGTAACTATGCAATTTTGGAAGCACTCAGCGCACAGACAAAGAAGAAGTTTCTCCATAAAGTAATTTGTAAGACCATGATTTGGTACATGATCCTCTATTCATTCATTCATTATTCATAATGTTTTCAAAATGCCTCAATGATTTAAGAAAACATTAAAGATTAGCGAAGAGCAGAATACCATCAATGACATATCAAACTGTCAGGACGAACTATTTTTAGCTACAGTATGTTCAAATATCAACACAGCAATGCTGAATTTTTCTGGGAATGTTAAGTCCCTTTAAGAACAGGATGGGCTTGTCTGTAATTGAAATCTATGATACTTCTAGCAGATTTTCTTAGGTTCTACAGCATGTTACATATTGCAAAACCACAGATCCTAGAGAGTCTAATGACAAGCCAAAACCACGTGACACAGCATTTGCCAGCAACAAATGTACGTAGATGCAAAGTGCAGTAGATGGTCTGATGCAAGCACAACGTTACAGCGGACCGATGATTACAGCAGCACACACTCGACTCGGAAAGTGCTGATGGTCTGCGAGCTGCGATAACAATGTGTGAGACGCCGCTGAATAAATATCATCCAGACCCAGGGGATGACAAACAGGCCCCAGCTTTGGACACTTCCTGCAAACACCCCACCACCTCACAAAGGAATAATGCCCCCCCCCCCAATACATTTGTTAAGACATTTGTGTACAGGTGCACTTACACCTTGCGTGTATCTCTGGGTTCCTCACAGAGATGCTATTCAGCACATACACAGAGGAATAAGGTCTTACTGACAACACTGCAAACTGAAAATCACACACACGCACACACACGCAAACAAACACACACACACATACCATCACACATACCATCACACACACACACACACACATACCATCACACACACACATACCATAACACAGACACACACACGCAAACACACACACAGACACACATACCATCACACACACACATACCATAACACAGACACACACACGCGCACACGCACACACACACATACCATCACACACACAGACACACATACCATCACACACACCCAGACACACATACCATAACACAGACACGCACACACACACACACACACACACACAAGTTTGTCTTCCTATCTAAATGGGGACCGTCCATTTATTTCTATAGGAAAAACCCTAATCCCAATCACGAAACCCTTAACCTCTACCCATCCCTAACCTTAACCATAAGTAACCAACCAAAATACAAGGCTTTTGGTATTTTTACTTTGATTGCATTCACAGAATTTTTTTAAAACTGAGGTTATCCAAATGGGGACCTCAAAAGATGTCCCCAAAAGTATGGAAATTTCAGGTTTTACTACACTTTGGGGGCAATTTGGTCCTCAAATGTGATCTATACAAACACACACACACAGACACACACACACCCACACACCCACATACACACACACACACTCACCCTTGTGTCACCCTTCAGAAGGTCCTCTGCCAATAAGGTGTTAGCAGCCAAGGACAGGAGTGGATCTCCAGCACGCCCCCCCCCAACAATGTTTATAGTCATTTCATTACCTGCTCTTTGTTATTCTAATTACTCAGATATGACTTTGGCAAATAAAATGTAATGAACTTTTATTGAAATGCCTTGGCGTGACCTTTTAATGTGTTTATATTGTTTAATTCCGCCTTCACCGGCACCTCAACGTTCCACCAGATGGGCCAGGCGATGAGCCGCTCGTCTTTTTCCGCGCCAGGGCTGAAAGCGCCAGAAAGAAAGCAAGAAGGCGCGCGGGCCTACGTCCCGCCACGCGGCACCCGGGGATTCCCGTCGTTGGTTCTCCGGCGCTTACGGCCGTCCGCCTCTCTTCCACAGGCTCAGACGTCATCGGTTTGATAGGTGTGGGCCACCCCAGTCAGCTGAGATAGGTCGGGGGGGCTCTCGTCCGAGAGCATGAAGCGGATGTCGAGAGGGCGAGGGGGGCTGGCTGCCACGAGCGCGGGCTGCGGAGAGATCCCACTCGGTTCAATGCATTGCTCTACGTTAATGGGGGAGGACGTCTGTTCTGGGGAGGGAGCTTTGGTCTGTACACACAAAGCTGCTGTCGAAATGTGACACAAGCAGTGGGAAGATGGGATTCTTTTAGACGTCAGCGCAAGTTCTGGTGAGGCTCGAGCAGAACCGGTTCAGACCGAAGACATTTATTCGCAGGTTTTTCCTCTGACAGAAAACAGTATTTCTTTTGACATAAAGGATATTTATCAGTGAACAGTGCTGGTATTTTTTTTTTAATGATGATGATATTTCTTCAGTACTGAATGAAAAAATGTCAACACTTACAGTAAGTGCACGAGACTGTTCCCAGTTAGCGTCTAGCAGTTCCCAGTTAGCGCCTAGCACACATGCTAGCTAACCCTTCGGATCCGGAAGCCCTTCGATCTTTTCGCACGACGTCAACGGGAGCTTCCCTTCACAGGGATCTCAAATTCGTTAAGTTTCAGCTCCACGCTTTATGTCGGTTTACCTCCAACTGACCGCAGTCAGTGGCTTTAAGAGAAATGTATCTATTAGTTTATTTTCACAGTCTGCGGAATTAAGCTAGCCGCCGGACTGAGATATAGCGTACCTCGTTCCCAGAAGCTTCCACGGCGCCGACTGCAAAAGGCACCGCTGCCCCGATGCCTGCGGCAGGGAAAACTGTTCTGTCGCGTTGAGCTACTTTGTCAAATTAGGCTACCGTAGTGCTAATCGATAGCCCTAACCATAACCCCTAAAACCTAAGCCTAATCCCAACACGGTGGAACTGCACATGCGCCGAAAGGCTCGATAGTACGTCTCGATAGGTAGCTCAACTCGTCGGAACACCGGCAGAGAAGCTGCCTCCAACTCACTCCACCTTGAAATGTCCTGTCCAAAGACAGACACAAAACCTGCAAGGTAAATACAAAACACTTTCGCTGGGTCATTTAAGTTGACTCAGTACCATAAAGTGTTCCATTTACATTAATAAAATATCAAACTGGAACGTAATTTAAGGAGTCTTCTCCAGTGAAGCCTCCGGTATCACCCTGGAGTATGTTTTGACATTTCGTGATAGATCGGGTGATACTGGATATTTGGCTACTGAATAAATTCCAGTTCTACGCAATCCGTCGGCACCTGCCAGAGCTGCAGGCTTCTCCAAAGGTGACTGCAGGCAGTTATACATTTTATTGTGTTTTGAAAGCAGGCCTGACAATCCGTGTATGATTATTTTTTTTATCAGTATTAAAGTTCAACCACTTTTATTTTTCTCTGTCACACCCCCCCCATTTAAAAAGAAAATCAAGTAGACACACGGGTGGCACGCGGTCATGCTATTTAACGACCCTCTAGCAGCATAAGCCTGAGCTGCAGCGCCTGCATTACCCTTGGATACGCCTCAAGGACGGCGGCTTGACTGAAGCTGCGGCACACCTGACAGCACCGCCGTTTCGCCGCATGGACGCCCCGCGCGGCTCTTAAACGCACCTTATATCACTCAGCCCGCAGGTCAGTCTGGCAGCGATGAGCTCATCGCCAATAAGCAACATGTAGTTCTCAGTAATTACCAAGGACCCAAATTCGGTCTCTACATGAAGCACAGAGAAATTTTCACCACATCACAAAAAAAACACATTATTTGAGCAATTTCAGCTGCAAACTGCTCTTTTCATGTTGAAAAGCAAAGGCTATTCTTCTTGCTCCATCTAGCAACCATTTACTCTTCATTTTTTATGCTTCTAAAAGTATATTAACAAGCCTAGAAGCCATTTAAGGGCCCCTTAGCCTGCTGATAATGTATGTAGACTTGACGCCCTTGTCATAAGTGACCTGGGTCTCAGGACCAAGCTGTGTACACAGAAATAATCATGTACAAATACTTTGTTTCTAAATGTAATAGAATAGTGACACAGTTTATTCACCCATGGGGAAATTGTCTTTTCACCTGTCCATACAAACAGGTGACAGCAAGCTTGGGGTGGGGGGGGGGGGTCACAGCACAAGGGCAGCCAGCGCGCAGGGCCCCTGGAGCTGGGGGTTAGGGGCCTCACTCAGGGGCCCAATGGCAGCATCAGTCTGCTGGCCCCAGGGATATGAACTGGCCACCTTCTGACCACAGGTTAGTTCTAGCCCGCTAAGTCACACGCCACATTAACCACAATACTAGTCATGCCAATCGTACTTATAGGTATTTGAAACGTAAAGGGATGTGAAATAATTAAGGATCTCATGTCCTTTTCTTATATTACTCATTAACAATAAATAACACACATATGTTTTATAATATGTTTAAAGTTAATCCTAAAATATAATTGCTTGAAGGAAAATAAGACTGTATTCTGTACAACAACAGAAATGAATGGATTCTTTGTTACTTTTTTAAATCACAAAGAGTTTCAAACAATAACAAAATGATAACAAACAGCAATTAACATTATAAGGCTGCGCACAGCATCTATACAATATTCAGTCAAACACATTAATCTGGTCTGCGGCAGATGCCAGAGCACTTTGTGCTTCTCCACTTAATTTTTTTTTTTCAAATCAATAGCAAATTCAATTTAAAATTTCAATAAGACAACAAGGCCGACAATCCATGTGTCAACGACATAAAGTTGCATTTCTGGTTACCGAGGAGAAACACGTCATTCAACTACAAACACAAAACACACATTTTTTAATTTGGGGAGAGACTCAGGCTAGGTGCCTGTCTGAATTTAATACAATCAACCAATCAATCTATCTATCTATTACAAATCAAAATCACCTTTATTGTCATATCACTTGGAAAAAGTGACTTAGGGGGTCAAAGTTTTGGGTCATGAGATCTTATCAGCAGTGCAGAATCAATCAATCGGTCAATCTATCTATCTATCAATCATATTTCTATCTATCTATCATATTTCTATCTACCAACCTATCTATCTGTCAATCTATCTATCATATTTCTATCTATCTACCTATCTATCTGTCAATCTATCTACCTATATCTATCTATCTATCTATCTATCATATTTCTATCTATCTACCTATCTATCTATCGACCTATCTATCTAATCTATCTATCTATCTGTCTATGTCTATCTATACTTCCTTTCAACTCTCTTCAACAATGAAGTCAGCATTTTAGAAGAGATCCACCCAGCTGTCAATTATCAATCCATCCATCCATAATTTAACCCTACAAACTTACTGCAAACCTTCTATCTTCCCATTATGAAATGTCTGAAAGTTGAAAGTGTGTCTCTGAAGCAGCGTGTCGCCGCTGAGCTGCTGTTTGATCAAACGGCGCCTTCTCTACGCCTCTCAGCGTTTCCTTATTGAGCGCTGCTTTAATGTATGTTCACATGGCCAGTTGCCCATTCCCACTAACAAGCACTGTAGGGTACATCCCATCCCTTCCTGCATGTGGAGAGTTACAGCAAGCGCTGCTGGATGCGGTCCAGTTTTCTCACCGAAAGCCAATTTTGTATATTTTAAGTGTTTCGCTCCTATATTTTTACATGCAATTCAGGCTTAATTGAGAAATCCACACCAAAACACAACTAATGAGCTTTGAATAAGATGATAAGATAAGATCTCTTTCCTTAAATGAGTAGAAGAATATCATGCAATTATTCAGTGCAAACCGAAGGAATAATTAGGCCCTTTAAAGCCCGTGCCTGAGATGGAAACAAGTGGCCCAGACCTTAGTATAGGAGGACTGTATCTCAGACAGAGGCCCTGTGGAAACACTGAGAATGGTGATTCCCAAGATCGGCGCACTGATGACATCATGAACTCAGGGTGGGATGATTCGAACTCTAAATCATGTAAATATAATTACTTCCTAAACACATTACATTTGCAATAACTGCATTTGAAAATTAACTTGATTCTGGTTAATGATGGCAGAGTTTAAGCAATCGCTGCGTTTCAAACCCCATCTGAGTCCGAAATGACGGCGTCTAACAATTTAATACCAGCATAGTGATCTGTCGCAGTCGTAATGGCTGGGAACTGCAGAACACGGTAAATACTGCGGGCAGCAGAGGCTGCAGCAGCAGAGGCCAGCCATTGCGCGCGCACACACACACACACACACACACACACACACGGGCACAAGCAGAACCTGCAGTTTCAACCCACCTGGGACCAGGGGCGGGGCTGCAGCCGCTCAGCACCTTGGACAGATCCCGGAGGTCCGTCTGCCCCGCGATCAACCCGGAGCGTCCCAGGCGCGCATAACAGCCGGGACGCCGCCCGGGCCGACTGGGGGGAATGCAGAGAAACTTGCTGTTCGCAATTATATTTGCTGTGCTGCTGTAGGTACTGGTGCTGGGTCTGACAATGCACCTGCCAACAGGCGGTGACCTGACTGCAGCGCCTTTCAAAACCTGCTGACTGACGACCCGCGGATCCACAGCCTCCCGGCACCGCGATGCGCGCCTCGGCTGCTATATAAAACACTCCCGAACTTTCCCCGGATCTCTCATTCCCTGATGCATGCATTTCTGCATAGTGGAGAATTCCAGCCAAATCTATATGTTAAACTTCATTACTGTTTCTCCTGCTGCTGGCCCATTTCACGCGCGTCTCAAATTGAGGTTTTACCTGCGCGTGGGAGAACCACGTGCTAAAAAAAAACGCACGTGCCAAACGGATGCAAAGCAAGCAGCTAATGAAGGCGCCCTCGGTGTGAACGTGAGAGGGATTGTACTAATGCAGTTTTCAAGCGATCAAAACTGAACAAAAATGCCAACATCGTGTTTAATTAGAGACAGCTGCAGTTAATTCGGTGTCACAATTTCGCTTCGCGGTGCGCATTGTCGCTGAGAGGTATAAGGAAATATCCTGGCACGTGTTATGCGCCGAATTTAATTAAGCGCCCATGGTGATTAATGTCTGTTATCGTTACGATTGTTGTTTCTGTATCCCCCCTGTTTTTTTATTTTTTTTTTAAAATTTATTTATTTATTTTTTTTCTCCACGGGACGGGTGAGTTCGGAGCAGCCACACTCTTTGCTCTTGAATTTA
>JAOYFF010000049.1:1714272-1731706 GCA_025773925.1 Cryptomyrus ogoouensis
GGGGGGGAGGGGGGGGGGGGGGGGGGGGGGGCCAGAGGGGGGGGGGGGGGGGGGGGAGCTGACACACGGCTAGGTTAACAGAGGAGGAAGAGAGAGGCGATGGCGGCGAAATGGACCTGGAAATGGAGGCCGAGAACAGGTGGAGTGTCATTACCGGAAGGGTGGGGGAAGTTAGAGGAGCCAGATAAAGGGGGGGGGGGCAGGGTGTTATTTACCCCCCCCAAAAAAAAATAAATGTAGACTAATTATTTTCATTAACCCTCCCTTTTCATAAATGGCAGCCTGCCAAGCTGTAACTGGAAGCAGAGACGGGTTTGCATCCATTGCAGTGCGTCGTGGGGGTGTTGGCAAACAGGGTTCATTTCTGTCCTGGAACAAATGCACCCCCAACCTGAAGAGAGACCAAAGCCGAGGCCAGCAAACACCAAAACAACAAAATCACTACTTGGTGGGGGGGGGGGGGTTGGTAGCTCCTTTGCCCACTGGAAACGGCTACCACTGCTCCGGCCGCGGACGACTCGCGGAGTGGAGTTAAGGCCTTATACCTGCAGAGGACGCGAATCCCAATAAATATAAGAGCCATGGGGATTTAGCGGAATAAGGCGGAATGTCGATAAACATGCACTGCTACATGTACGACACCTGCGTTTAAGATTAACAAAGAAAACGTGGGAATGTCAGGTGCCTCCAGGTGACAAGGCCGGATGAGGATCGTGGCATGTTGGTGGTGAGTAGATGACGCGGTGGCACTGTGCCCCCCCCCCCCCACGCGGGAGCGTGGGCACCATTCCCGGGCCGGGCTCCGTTTTTGGGGACTCTGCACGCTCACTCTCTCGTGTGCAGGTTCTCTCTTGTCGTCCAAAAACACGGTTTGGTGACCCGGCATCATATCGTAAACGGACGGATAAACGATAAAGCAATATTTCATTACATATATTCCTCTGATGATCATGACTGTCCCTGAATGTTCTTAATGTTGCATTTCTGGTCACTGAATATGTCGCAATACTGGGGCGCGTCCCACAAAGCAGGGGGCGTGTTCCACAAAGGAGTATTTCTCAATTAGCTGGGCAAACTTATGCTATGTCTGCGGTGTGGAATTATTTTAACGTTAGCGAAAATTACGTTAGAAATGCATTTTCCAAACAGTGCTCTGCTAATATTTCACAAGGAGGATCTATTAATAAACAAATTTGATTGCTCACCTTAAGGTGAGACCGTAAAGGGTATGAAGAGTTTCTGAGAAACAAATCTGTTCCAGTAAAGAAGGCTGCAGTGCTGCCAAATAATGCTTCTCCGTCAGTAACGCGAGCGTTTGATAGCAAAAGAAAATTCAGCTTGGACAGTGTGAAATCAAAATATATAACACTCGGAAAATCACAGTGTCCATCATACTTTATAACAGAGAAGGGCTGATCATCAAGGTTATTGTATTAATTTATTTGGGCGGAGTGTCCTTTTAAACTTAAGCAGAAGCTCCTGAACAATTGGTATCGGTATCAGTTTTCGAATTAATCGGCTATCGGTACAGGCCTGAAATTTCCTTATTGGTGCATCACTACTAGATGTCATGACTGTCCAATAGGAATGCTCCTTACCTAAACTCATAACTTCTAGATTAAGTAAACCCAGCTAACTGAGAAATCCTGCTTTGTGGAACACCTCCCAGGTCTTATTAGCTGCTTTCTTCTGTTTGGAAGTCGCTGCGTATCTCCCGCTCCAATCCTACTGACACCTGCACCTGGCCGTTCACTGGAAGCTCACTGCACTTACGCCCAGTCGATGCTTTGACAGCCGTATGTTTGTGATGTGCTATTTCCCTCCTTTGCACATGGCTTTCAACAAAAGCGTCTGTTAAATATGTAAAACGTTAATGGAATTAAACTTATATTAACCCACCCAGACCATGCAACCATAACATTGATTTAATGCTGAAAGAGTAGATATCACTTAACACACCTTTTACATTAATTTTAATAAGGCCTTTCTACAGTTTATGGGTAATATTGTTTACACTGTGCTGGTCTAACTTCATAACAGTGTCTAACAGTGTTTCAATGCCCCTCACTAATCTGAATAAACAGCGAATGAAGCAGGGAGGAAAAACAGAAATAAACACTTCAAAAATGACTTAATTATTAATCAGTTTACATATTATAGGTTATAGAGCCACATCACATTCATGTAATTTGCTAAGCTGTTTTCAGGCTAAGTTGGTGAATCAATTCCTGTTGATTATGTCAAATTTGTGCATAGATGATGTTAATGATGCCTGTGACTTATGGATAGAATATTGTTTCAATCCTGCTTCTGGCAGGTCTTCAAGTATACATGCAATGCTGGGGAGTAACTAGTTAACGGTGTAACGGTGTTATGTAATGAAATTCCAAAATAAATTCAACTGTCATCTGTTACAATTACTGAGAGAATTATATTACAGCCACTAATCAAAACGCTGGTGATTACAAAAGGGTTACATCCAAATATATTCTTTTTGGTAAACAGCTTATAAATTATTATTATTTTTTTTTGCTTTGCATCTTTTCGCCATATAAAAATCCCTTTTTCTTGGTGTATTTCCAGATAACAAGGGTCGGCAAAGGTCTTGGGGCTTTAGTTTTATTGCCCAGTTTAAAGCATTTCTTAGAAAAGTAATCAAAAAGTAATCAAATGTAATATTATTAATGCGTTAATAAAGTAATCAAAATAGTTACATTACTTACAAAATTTTTAAGAGGGTAACTAGTAACCTTCCCAATACTGCAAACAAAGGGAATGTGATATATTTCTTGATGACACCAAACCACGAATTCCTGAGGGTTCTACTGTCGCTTTGTGTCCTGGGGAATCGTGAAGAATGATCTTCAGCACGCTATGCACATAGATTCTGCCAAGCTCTGGTTCCTAAAGTGACTCCAGGCCAAACTGTGGTACCACAGGAGCTTCAGTAAGTCTTTCTGACCGCCCTGTAAATGCTACATACACTAAACATAGGAAACATCAGATGCAATTAAGGATGAAACATAATCAGCCTTTGAAAAAGGCTTTCATGCACCAGAGTGGTCCACTACTATGTTTCAGCTGAGGAAAAGCCCCATCTTTAACACATCAACTAAAAGACTAACCCAAACTCTGGCTGAGCCACATATCATCTCTTTGGTAAGCAAATAGACGCCGGTTTGTAGCTCTGACGGCAGGAAGGAAACAAAACAGAACGATGCATCGTTTTTAGGATTTATTAAGGTGGTTTAAACCATAATAAAGCAGGGTTCATGTAGGTTAGGTCCTCATGCCTGTGATCAGAAGGTTGCTGGTTCAAATCCCGTGGGAGTTATTTCACTGCTGGGTCCATAAGCAGGACCCTTACTATTCAAATGCGTCTGGCACCGGCTGACCCTGCTGTCTCAACTGTATACTGCTTTGGATGGAAGCAATAAATAATCGTAAAATGCCTTTTAGGTGAAACCTTCTTCCTGAAAATTTAAAGTCACATAAGCCAAGTCACATTTTTGCGAGCAATTATAATTAAGGTGACAACAGAATTACATTAGATCGCTCACAGCAATATTGCGGCTACATTTACTCTACCAGCTGCCCAGGCCCCAGAAGTTGCTCGCCCTTTATTTTATTTTGCAGTTGCTAGCTTAAGCGTATTTCATTTTCACCACCTTCGCCCAGTGTTTAATTCGTCGGAATGGAAAAGGTTATCTGCCGGAGCACAATTCCAGATGACAGCCTACAAAATTTCCCCTTCAGCTGTTTTTCTCTTCCCCCTGTAGTGCCTCGATAATCCAGGCGAACTGAGCTGCGGGATCCCACTCAGTCTGCGTGCTGCCTTCCGAACCCCCCCCCCCCCCAAATAAAAAGCTACAAGAGAAGACCCTGATAGAGCAGCCTCACATATGCATTATTAAGACGCACTAGTTGGACCGGTTGTGAAACCTCAAACTCTGAAAATCACTCCGGTTCCCTTGAAAAGCCGGCATTTAACGATTTATCCGGCTGTCTACTTTACATGAGGGTACGTGCGAGGCTCTTACCTTCGCTGCAGTACTTCCCCTTGTAGTGGGTGAGCGTGCAGTCGCAGTGCACTTCTCCTTGCTGGATCGAGCACAGGCCCCCATTCAGACACGGGTTCTGCTTGGTGCACAGATACTCCAGATCGCTCTGAATGCCCTGGCTGTTGAGGAGGGTGGGCGGGGTCTCGCCCAGCTTCAGGTTGGCGATCAGGCCCTGGAAGGGCGGCTCGTACTTGACGGTGCTGGAGGTGAGAGCAGAGAGGCGTACGTCGGGGGGGATGCCGCCCACGAAGAGGTCACTGACCACGGCCATCTCTCGGCGCTTGGACTTGACCTCGGCCACCTTGGCCTCGCTGTCCACCACCAGCATGGTCTCGCGGTAGTTGCGCGTCAGCAGCACCATGTGCCAGCGCTCGTCGCTCACCGGCGTCTCCGTGTGGAGGATCGCCGGCTCGGCGCAGTGGATGGTGAAGCGAAGCTGGAGCCTCCCGTCGACGATCAGGAGCTCCAGGAAGTCACAGTTGCCGCCGTCGTCCAGGTAGAGCACCAGCGCCCTGCTGACGTTCGTCTTCAGGCTGAAGCTCAGCTCACCCCCCGAACCAGCTTCCCATCGCCCGTACCGAGCCCACTGACCCGGCGCCCCGCCGAACTCCAGAGCCATTACTGACGCCAACAGCCCAACCAGCCAAAAGGCGAGCAGTGACCGGCCTCCACAAAGACTTTTTCTGCTCATCTTCCAATCCTGTCTTATTCCCACTCTGTCCTTTAACTTTTAATCCAGTAGCAGCGATAGAAGCAGACTCGTTTTCCGACTAGCTGGCTCTGAAGTCTGACCTCATAAGTATGAGCTCGGTTGGAATAACGCTGGGAGACTAACCTCACAAAATCCAATTAAACTACCTGTGATCTAAGCAGCCTTCTCTGTCTCTATCGTTCTACCCTGATTCTCTCCTTAACCTCTCCATTTGAGGGTGCCAACCAATGTAAAAATGAAAAAGGCTGGATGATGAGTCCGGCTGTTTTTATTTTCCTTCCTTAAAAAATCCGGAATTTATTGGCTCATCCAAGTTTAACGAGAAGCTAAAGAATCCCGACAGGTTTCAGTCAATCGCTGTCGCCGATCTGGTCCTCAGAAGAAGCCCATGGTTTGCCTTGGCCAGCTGACGTGCAGTTGGTGGAGAAGCAAACGCATCATTCCAGGGTTCGCCTTGTCCTCAGATGTCCCAGGTGTAACTCCTCGGACGTTCAGAAACAAGCTTAGAACAGAGCAAGGGCAAGTGTGATTTCCTCCATTCCTCCCGGGCCGCTTCTGAAAGATTAATAAAAAAAAAAAAACAACATTAATTCACAACCCAGCCCAGCAAGTTTTTATGTACGTCTAAGAAAAAAAGGTCAGATACTACAAAATTTGTAGTCTACACAATTTCTGGCACGTTGACATAATGTTTATCCAAGTTTCACACTGACATTATTAGTCATCCAGGCTCCAAACTGCTTATCCAGGTGAGTGATACGGTTGATGTTATTATTATATATTACATATGTTTTCTAGCTGACATTTTTATAGGATTTACAAGGTAAGCACTTCTCCCGAAGGTCAGTAAGCTGGACCATCGCACATCCTGCTGACACCGTTTTTAAAATAACTGGATATGTTTTCACACACACACAGAATTCATAGATTCAAATATGCTTGTTGGCCAACAGTTCCGGAAGTGAACAGAACATGAGCGTTAAGGAGTTCAGCGTAATCCAGTGGAGTTTTGCCAGTTGCTAAAATCGTTAGTGAATTAGTGAATCAGTGTTACATGTGTGCCTAGTACAAATAAGTGCAATTATAAATGCATTCATTCCCATTCATTCCTATTCATTCCTATTAATTCCTATTCATTCCCATTCATTCTTAGTGTTATCGTTATTATGGAACAACATTAATGTTCTCACGTGAGCCTTTCTGGAAGTGGGTCTGTGGAGTGATGCGGAATGGTCTGAGAATGAAGTGAAGTCATCTGAGGTCTTAATTAATTCATTTTTTCATATTTAATTGCAATGAAGAATGACTGGCAGCCGCATCAGCATCGACGAACTAATGACACTCAGCTGGAATGACATTAAAGGTCCCTGTGAGCAGACCGTACGCACAATGCAGCTGGGCGGAAATGAGATCCACAGGCGTTCTCATAGGCGGAAGGTCTGCTGTGTCGTCTTCAGATCAGTTTTTGTGCTTGTTTTGTTTAATAAATGAGCCCAAATGTCTCAGGCTGGCCCGTTTTCCTACCTTTCCAGTACCCAAATACACAGAGGTTTCTAAGCAACAGAACAAACCGCAAGTATGACTGCACAGCATCCGGTGAAGGCTGAGAAATAGAAACATCAAACATCCTATATTTCCTCCAAGTTACATTTTCCTCCTTAACTGTCTATTCAAAACCACTTTTACCTCTTTACATGGCTGTATTTTCATCTTAAAAGTAAACCCTTCCAGATGGTATTTCCACACAATGCAAGAAAGTTCTCTTGGAGATAATAGCCTTGGAAATGAAGATGGCATTGACCTTATGTAATCTGATTCCTCTGGGTAAAAACGTCAGGCGAGCGACAAATGACTTAACGGAGGAGGTGTAACAGGCAACAATACAGCCAAACCCAAGTCACGCAAATGACTGATGATTTACGGACACGGCAGAGATAAGAGAGCCACGAGAAACTTATAAACTAGCGGAAACATATGAACTCCCCTGCTGGGGGAACGATGGGAGAAAGCAAGATGGGTAGGAAAGAGGAGAAGATAGATTACACCACAAGAGATGAGGAGCAGGAGAAGTCAGGAGTGAGTAACCATGAGAAGAGAGGAGCTCCAGCCAACTGAATTCATGTTTATTGTCATGCTAACTGGCATTCACCAGTAAGGACACCATATTAACCAGTAAGGACACCATAACGCCTCATGGTTAGGCCACATTGTTCTACAGAGGCCATCAGCGAGTGTTTTTGTTGCTTCAGCTAGTCGTTGATAAATCAAATAGCATGCAGGTTGTCGTCGTGCCGTTTTAATCCTGCCTGCGCTCTTTCATCGGCCCGTTGGGCATCTGACCGTGAGTCAGACCTTCAGCTGGCCAGCTGTAGCAGAGATGGCATAGAAACGTTCATTACAGTCAATGTCAATGGCTCAGAACTACTCATTGATCAAAGGTTCATGTCCTTCACCACTACATGGCCTGCTGCTATTTCAGGACAGACATATACTATGTTTGGGTCACTTATGTTCTTTTTATTAAAAATGTCATTTAGGGAAAATAAACTGATTGAAATAATTAGCCCTGTGGCCTTCATCCTCCAGGGTCATGTGACTTCAGTCTCAGCTGTGTGTGTGTGTGTGTGTGTGGGGGGGGGGGGCATGTATATATTACTTTCTGAGGACCAAATGTCCCCACAGTGTGATAAAGTGTCATGTTTGCGGTTGGTTTAGGGGACAAAGAGAAACATGCATCTGGCTTACCGAACACGTTAAGGCACATATGTGATGCGCACAGCCTATTCTCTGCCTGCCTACAGGGTACAACCAAGCCTCTTATGCAAAGGTGCAAAGTGCCATGACAGAATACAGTTATAGCCTCACATCATTATCGATTTACTGAGCCTTGATGGCAGACTGCCTTCAAACAGCTAGCCAAAAAAAACTGCTAAATTCGCGCATGATAACCTTCTGTTAGATATCCAGGTGAAACACTGAAAACGTCATTTACCTGACACAGGGGAAGTCGCCTCTATTTCTGACTGCTGCACTTCCGTTTAAAAATGCAGACATAAGCCTCCATTCACCTTTCATCCACACTACCCTGGAGTTTACAACCAGCAAAAACTGAGACTTCTGACGACGCTCTAAGAGCGTTGAAAAGCGCTTTGATTGGTTCTTACTCCTCATGTGACCGATCCCTAATTTGATCCCACGAGTTACACCCTCGCATCAGAAGTAAACGGTATTCCATCATGGCGGATATGAAGGAAGTGCTTTCTGCGGTGCTTTCCTTGTTGCTGATCTGTATGACGCTAAATACAGCTTGGTACACAGTGTGACTGCAGCATACTGGCACAAAAATAAAAATTTACCGATCAATTCACAATGTAGGCTAATACCTACATAACATACATTTTCACTGGTTTCAGTGTGGATGGAAGTCAGGTGTCTAGGAAGGCACTACCCCCCCCCCTCCCCGCATACTCCACTGATGGATAAAAACCTGTTATTTTGACCCTGGGGGTTAAGCTCTGTGACTGCAGTCATAAAACTAAAAATGGCAAAAGTCGTGTGTTTTGTTTGGTTACTTATGTTTAAGGTTAGGTTTTGGTTATGGTCATCAGGTTGGGATTAGAGTTTTGCCCATAGAAATGAGTCCCCACAAAGATATGAGTACAGGTCTGTGTGTGTGTGTGTGTGTGTGTCTGTCTCTGTGTGTATGTATATATCTGTGTGTCTATGTGTATATGTGTGTGTGTGTGTGTGTGTGTGTGTCTGTGTGTGTGTATGCGTGCACACGCAGAATTCCGCCCCACATCTGAAAGTGAGCAGTCAGGTGCTTCAGTGTCGCTCCCCGGTGGCCGCAGTCTGCTTCTGCGTATTAGTGAGTATCTGCACTGCGATGGACCGACTTCCTGGCATCAGCCTTAACCTGAGCGTCACCCTGCACTGGATAAATCCATATGCAGAAGGGACTGAATTCATTAAAGGCAGAGTCAGTGCTGTATAACAGAACGATCCCTTGGAGAAGAACTCGTTTTGGCTAAATATACACATCAGATATCCCCCAGTCTTGTACCCTATGTGGTCTGGGACAGGTCCCAGACCGCCACCCTCCCCCCAGTCAGCATACCTAAGATGGTCCTGTTGGAAAATTAATGGATAGTTTGAGTCTGAACAAGGGAATCTTGATTCCTTTATTTACCAACAACAACAATCACCCTGTCTTACTCTTAGCGTGGGTTTGTCTTACCATAATAACCATTTAAGTCACTCATCAGAACAGCATCAGCTAAATAAATGAAATTTAAAAAAACAAGGATTTTTCTTTTGTCTTCGGAAAGCACCTGGCACCAATCAAAAGGTCAAAGCACTTTCTGAGGCACAAGATTTAGTATAAAAGGCCTTTAGTTTGCTGTCATGTGCAAATACAAGGACTAGCTTTCAAAAGGAAAATCGGATCAAACACGAGGCTGGTGAAAGTTGTGGTCGAGAGCTCTCACTTCGTGGCCTCGTACTTTGTGGCCAAAACGGGCCCTCGAGGGATATCCTTGATGCTTTGTGTGTAAATATAATCACTGGCATGTTACTTGATGTCAGAGACTAAGAAGTGGTTTGACCTGTGCACCACATGACACACGAGTTGCATGTTCGTTCATAGTGTGGCTGTAGCCATAAATCTCGTCTCCTGGGAAGCAGAAGACCCATTCATCTGTCTCGGCTGACAGAGGGTGTTAATTAACCACGATCTCTTGCAGAGGCACTTCATAATCTTCAGTATGGAGGTGGCAGGATTCAAGGAAATTGAGGAGGCCATTTACAGGCAAGGATAACATTAACATGCATGATCACCATCTACTTTTGTTAAAGTATCCTCCACTTCTTTAATCCTCTAATTGATAAAACTATCTGAGTTATTTTCAAAAATCTGTTCTGTTCTATGACAGAAACAAAGGGGAAAAGGAGAAATTTAATTTAGATCTTATAGTAATGCCATTTCAGAAGATAGAGATCACGAAGATAATGTGACATTTATCCAAGTCCCTGCAGACATGCATCTTTTAGATCCTGCCACCCACCTATGAGATTTTCAGTGATTCCTCGCAAGAACAATATGAGTCAAAGCAAGTAATGGCAGTGTCATCCTCGCCTTGCAGAGGATCTTGTTTTCCATCCAGGAGAAATGGAACAGAAAACCCAGAAATTAGACTACAATGTTCTTCTTCATCTCTGATGTCTGAGTTGAATTAATTCACAATTATGTTATCTGTTATCACTGCAGATGTCAACAATTATAACAAGAAAATGCGGGGAAAAAAAATCTGAAAATTGCACAAAAATCGATGCCAGAATATAAAATGGGTTGACCAGAATGATGACATGGTGCCATTTGTTGAACTTAATATAAGCTGAAGACCCCCAGACCAAGCCTTAAAGATCAAACAACAAAATGGAGGCCGTGAAGCACAAAGCACTGAGAATGAAAATAATAACACTCAGGACCGATGAGGCCAGCTCCAGCATGACAATGGCTCAGAGTGTAGTGAGAGTGTCATTTTCAGGTCGTAATTACCTCAGCCTCAAATCCATTAAAGTCTTACAGAGTGATTTGTTTTATGCTTTGTTTAACTCTCCTATTAAGCTGCCGGTGAATTTGAGACATTTCAGTCTGTTTGACAGCAGAACTGCTATATCTATTAGGTTCTTGCTTAATCTTAATTACTTCACTGGGGCTGATGAGTATTATGATGTTGTAGTGTGTTTCGGAAAGGTCTGTTTACACGTTGCACTGGAAGATAATTTTATGGGTTACGTATGTGGAAATTTGCAAAGAATATCTCTAGTTACAGTATTTCTTTTACTTTGAGTGGTTATAACCAGACTATCTGAGTTCTCCTTTTCGAAATATTACTGACAGACATACTGCAGAATGTGGATGAGAAATTAAGAGTTAGGCCAGTTTCTGAATGGTAATAGTCACAGAAAGGAAGCACTCTCAGAGGCGGGGGACATTTCAGTGGAGGGGGACATTTCAGAGGCGGGGGACATTTCAGAGGCGGGGGACATCTAAAAGACTGATTGAAGATTATTTGGAGCACGAGTCTGCCACTTCTGTTCCTTCATCAAACGAGATCGGCGGAAATGCGGAACTAGGCTCCAAAAGAAGGGATTTGGGACACCTCAAGATGCAAAAGCAGGAAGATCCGCATCAGAACAACAAAGCCCAAGGCAGACTGTCAGCATCCCATGTAATCAAAATGGTACCAGGGCCTACAAGATCGTACTCGTATCTCTGATACATAACCAGCATCTGAACCGAGCCAACAGAGAAGATTATAGAGGTGGTGTGTCCTGGAGAATTGTTTTGATAACCATGACGTCAGACCCACTTCATGTGCAAGAGCAAAGCTGCATGCAATCAAAGGTATACCGGGATCATGGGATGGTGTAACTCGTGTACAATTCCGGCCCTCATATTTCAATAGACGAGTTCCTTGTTCCGCTGAGGAGATGCCGTTCCTTCAGGCAGTGTGTGCCAAACAAGCCAGCGACGCGTCATCAAGAAACTCGCCAGCATGGGATGCAGTGTCTCGCTATGCATACTGAAGTCGATGCTGGAGAACCATCTGGAGAAACAGCTGAGAAGAGTCATGAGATGCAGGTGCTGCTGGATATAAGCGAGAGCCCTGCAAGGTCATTTGGCAACTTCTCCACATTCTACTGACTGGCAGTTGAGTTACGCAAGAGGAACAGAGGACATGTGAGTCGTGGTAATTTTGCGAATTCCTCCCGAAAGTCCTAAAATTTGATTGCGTTACCCCAAGAAAAACAAGAAAAGGCACATCCCTGAAGTCTAGCCAAGACGCGACAATAAACCTGCAAGCACAGCTCCTGAAAAGAAGCCCTTAAAGGGTCGTAAATTATAACCAAGATGGCCTCTGCCAACGCATGATTGCCCGGCGCTCTTTGTGGACGTATGCGTATACCACTTACATACTCTGGGCCAAAACAAGCTGGCGCAATGACAAGTAATTCCTGTGGGATTTTGGAAATCTCCAGGTCCAGGGGTAAGGCTGAGTACCCCGATCCCCTGCGGCTGCCCCCATCGGCCACAGCGTTCTTGTTAAGCCACTGGGGCGCCACGTCCTGAACAGCTACAGTGAGCCGAGGTCCCAGGAGGAGAGAGAAACAGCAGTGGCACCACGTGCAAACAAACAGGCGAACGAACAAACAAACGACAACAAGAGTGGCAGTAGCAATAATAATAATAACAATAATAATAATAATAATAATAATAATAAAAACTAATGTGAAGGGATCATTCTAGAATTTCACGAATCACTTGAATATGGATATGTGAAGCTCATTGATCAATTTTAGCAAAATCAGTCTATTTACAAAAAGAAAATCCACTCAAAGAAGACTATTTAACGTTTTTTTTTTTTTGCAAAAATCCTCCGTTTAGCTGTCAAATTGACTCCCACTCTGTAAAAACTGTCTGTATATGCTAGCTTTAGCGTCTCCGGAATGCGTCCCAGTCGCTGCTGGTGCCACAGACACAATCCTCGGTGGTGAGTAATCTATTGTTCGGCCGTAGAAAGGACTGTCGGCTGTCTGGCGGAGGCCTGAATGCGGCTGTGAACTTTAAGCATGTCGCTTTACTAGGAGCTAATAGATACTTCCGCTCATAATCCACCTCAATCGCACCAGCGCATATATCTCTGCCTTCCTGCTCTTGTAGGTACATAATGTCCCCAGAAGAATGGGTTCTCCTGAAGAACAGGCCATGTGGGGCGAGTGACGAGGCCTCATTATACAACTTCTCCTCCCTGACAGAACTAAAAGAGCTGAAATATTCCAAAACTTCACAATTTCTTACTTTTCAATGGGACGACCCTCACAAGTCCTCACAACTCTATGTCTATGTATGTACTTTGTGTGTGTGTGCATGTATTCTTTGGTAGTCATACATGCAAATCAAAGTTTTCCTAATAATTCCTAGATCTTCCTAATAGATTCCTAGATGTATAATTCGAGAGCAGGGAGCGGGTGAATAAGGTTTTGTCTGATGTCCTACATATTGAGCTAATCGCTGAGAGCGGGTGTCTCCAGTCCCTTTCCAGATCTGTGGTAGCTGCAGGAGTGAGACACCCTGTATTCATGCTAAAAAAAAACCAATGCCAGCAAACCACCGGGGACTGAATTCTATAAAAATATTATACGACTGTCCAGGGTAACCGTTTTAAATATGAACATAAGACAACGGCAGGTAAGTTAGCGGCATGGCTAAAATACTCATTTTTCTTGAGAGAAGTGAGCCTTTACGGCGTGATGGCAGGGAGTGCTCGAAAACAGGGCCCTTCTGTTCAGCAGAAAGGCGCGAGAATTACAGGGCAACAGAATTACGTGTGATAGCGGTTATGGATTATGGAATGAAAGACTAATGAATTTGCACCCGAGAGGTATAGCACGTCTATTTGACGTTTAATCACACCAGCGGATGGCGCACTCTCCTACCTTCCTTTGTGTTAATTGCAGTAATGGCCATGCAATTATGTAAAGCACATACGAGAAGCATAATTCTTTTTCAGAGAGCTCATAATCCACAAGAGGACTTTCAGCACCTGGTAAGAGTGTAGGAGGCAGAGAGGCTACTGTAGTTCTTGTGAACAATGGCCGTAAATGGGACAATGCTGTAACATGTGAAAGGAATCCATATATGCAGGGTAGTACGCTGGAGGCGCGAGTGGGAGGACTGGGAAATGTTCCAGGAAACCACAGGTCACAGGGCCGGAAGAGGAGGTCCTGAAGATACGGTACCCAGATGGGGCAACAAAGCCACCCGGGGGAAGACATGCCTAGAGACGGCACAGGATGGCATGGGCATGACGACTCTGACCCTCTCCGCCCCAATCCCGCCAATAGCCCCATTAAGAGCAGAACAAATCTGACGGCCAGGCCCAAGATTCTCATGGGGGAGGGGGGGCTCCAGCGCAGGTTACTAGTATCTAGATTCATCCTGGGGTAGGAATTTGGGCATGTTGGGTGGGCGCCAGTGCTTGAACCGTGTCAGGGGTCGCATGTGGCAGGGAGAGGTGGCAATGGGGGGGGGGGGGGTTGAAGGGAGAGCCCCTGTGTGAATGAGGAGGCTGTTCCCTCCTCCCCCAGCCCCCTTGTGGTGTCAGCTCTGGTTAAGAGCAATGCCTCTCACCTTCTGCTGCAGTGTGGATTTTAAGTAAAATTACAGATTTTAATTGAGATAATTATCCGTTACGAGTTGGGCATATTGTCTTTCGGGGGGGGGCGGGGGGGGGATTGTCCTCACAAGACATGAGCCGTGCTTTTTAGTGCACAAGAGTGAGCACGCCTGCACGGTGATCGCCAAGGAGACGGAGAGCGAGGCAATTTAGATAAAATTGGCCGCAGTAAATGACACCCGATTACCATCTTAAATATACTGTCAAAAAGCAATTTGTGTCTCACATGCCAGGGGCTGGAAATTTGCATCTCATTAAGATGGGATATCGTTTAGGTCGCCGATTCTTCGCTTCAGATCCCTCTTAGACACCCACTAATTTAGGCACCTGGATCTGAATGTGTACATTTTAGCTTGGTGTTACGTGCACGGCACCCGATTCGCTTGGCCGTTACCGTGGAGGAAGCACCTTCTACTTCATCGTAATGCTGCCTTCCAGATTATTAACTAAAGGGGAACCAAAACCTAGTTGCCTATAAATAATTGGATGAAGCTTCTAAAGCGAGAGAGGAACGGATAATGAGAAAGGGAGGAAAATACCAGACCATGTCTTCCTTAGGATAAAATTAATATATGCATATTGCAGGCTTTGTCTCACTGCTGTTATTATTACTTGTATTGATTGGGTCTTATCAAGATGGCTGTGTATGTGAATATGAAATATGTATGTGTCAAAATACTACGCTGCCTGTACACAGACAGACATGAACGCACATATAAACAAAGGAGTATGATTATTAATGTTATCCAAACACAATGATTTGATCCAGCAAACCAGACCAGGATGAGGAATTGGAAGATGGATGGATGGATGGATGGATGTATGGATGGATGGATGGACAATCATTTGTTTTAATAAAATTCATTGTGCTGATTTCTTCAGTCATAAAAAACTACGACATCATACATTCTGCAGCACCTTTAAGGTCAGCGTGTTGGGCCCAGTAATCTGATTTGTTTTATATATTCAGGCTGAGATACCTGGCATGTGTTAACAAACTGCTTGGCCAAGCTCCTTTAATCCAAACCTGGTATTAGTTTAACACGTTTGTAAAGAGATCAGACTGTTAGAGTAAGACCGGCTGGTAGGAATTCCCGTGGGAGCGGACATTGATGTTTACCAATCTGACAAACCATTTAATTAAAAAAAATATGAACACGGTTTGCTACAGCAAACACGGCAATTTGATTCAACCGGCGTGTTACTACTACATGAAATAATAAGTCATCGGGACAATTTATAAAGAGCCAGGCAGACAGGTAACATTTACAAAGAGATTACATGCATTGTGGGTCACCGATTCGCAGCCATCCCAGGAAGGAGTGTCATGTGACTGGGGTTCTAGGTGTTGATTCGTCGCCTGTCCCAGATTCCAAGGTTATGGGTAAATTGGTGTGTCAGTTTGGTTTTGCCCCCCCTAACCTGGACCGCACCCAGAAGGTGCTGGGGCATTTTGGTACCCTTCCATCACCATGCACCTGTCGTGTTTATTTTCACTTCCGCACAAATGGCTGCCTTATTTCTGCCCAAACTCCTTTATTCCTGAAAAGAATCACCCCCCCAATACACCCTAACCCTTTCCTTCTTGTACTCTTTGGAGGGTTAACTGAATATCTGTGGCGTAAATACTGCGCACTGATAATCTAACCGTTTTAAACATCCACAAATGTGTGTTACAACTGACAATGTTCCCTTCCCCCTGTTTTCCACAAAATAAGATATCAAGTTTGTAACAGACTCAAGATTTGAGAGGTTATTCATCATATACACGGCTATACAGGTACAACGTGCAGCGAAATGAAGAGAACGAAATGAAAAATAATAGTACAAATAATAAATTAGCGAGAGAGATAATGGAATTAATTTAAATATAATATGAAGGGACTTAAATATAAAGTTACAGTGGGTGTGCATGAGTTTTAGGTTCAGATGTTGGCATGTCGGAGTCCAGCATCCTGGTGACCTTGAGGTAAAAGGTCCTCTTGAGCCTTTCAGTTTATGTATGAAGTATCATGGTAATTAATTTATGCATTTTGTAGACATTTCAGACGTTCATTGTATTCAGAAGGTCTTAAATGACACCAATAAATGGCACTGTTCCAAATAACAACATGCAGAGGAATATTTTACGTTATACAGTCACCATCAATAGTCAAGTAGGAATCAATAAACCAGCCAATGAGACCCCACACTGATGTACTGAAGGATTTAATGTGCTTCAGAAGGGCCTAAGAATGATGATTCGGTCTTAATCAGCCCCCCATACCAGCACCTGGCGTGTTGTTTTGCTTTAGATTAATAGAACTTTCCTCCTGACACTGATGCACTGGTACCACATATAAACAGACTCATGTCAAATAGCCCAGGAAACACATGAGATCTCTGCGCATGTTTAAAACAGGTCACTTTCACTCAGTCTTTTGTAAGAATGCGACTGAATTAAAATCTCTGCGGCAGAAAAAAGAAACGAATAGTTACATACCCTGCAATTATAATTTGCAATCAGCTTCCATTTTGCGAGACATTTTACAGAACTGAGGCCCTTCAGCTAAAGTAAAGTCCTGCTTTTGACGGAGGCTAACTAACGGCAGCAGCACAGAGCAGCAGCGCGGAGGTGAGGTAATCAGCCGTAGATATTTCTTAGACAGACAGGCAACCCCGATAACCATCTGCATTTGCGGGGCTTGACATAAGCAGGAAGCTCTAGGCCTTATCTCTGCAGCCCTGCTCGCCGGGGACCTCAGCAGACTCGTTCAATATCCCGTCTGTTTCAGGATCTCTGGCAGGGGGGCTGCGCACCTTGATCCAGCACGTAGCTTTGAATACCGACGAGCAAGAAAAAAAAAAAACGCCCTGCGCGTGGAATCAAAAGGCAACGATGGCGTGTGAACAGCAACGCTGATTGTACATTGTTTGGCTTTGTGGGAATTACGGCGTGTGGAAGCGGCGGAGGATTAACATCGACTGGCGGAGCTGATGGCTTCTCAGACTGGGCGGCACTTGATTGCTTCTTATTTGGTTTTAATAACAGCTTATTGCTGGCGGGCGATGGGGCACGGAGCTGGCTGTACGGTTTCAGGTGTGCGCTGATTGATCTGCCGGATTTACGCTAATGCACTAAGTGCAGGCTTTATACGCCGCACATTACGGCTGCAGCCGACGCAGCTCCAGTGTCTGCTAGGCCTGTGCTTCTACACGCAATAAACGCGGCGTGATTACCGCATGGCGGCCTGCTGGCTCCATATCACAGCATCATGGCAACTCAGGTAATGATCTCGCAGTGTAATATAGCTCCATGAAGCTGAGGTTCTTATAACACAGAAATTCATCCATATCTATCTGCACTATATGGACAAAAGTATTGGGACACCCGTAGTAATTACAGGAATTGGCCACACCCATTGCTGACATACAGGTGT
>JAOYFF010000049.1:1764707-1777210 GCA_025773925.1 Cryptomyrus ogoouensis
AGGATGGGCTCCCCCTTTGAGTCTGGTTAGGGTTAGGGCTTCCTCTGCTGCCCCCTGGAGGATGGGCTCCCCCTTTCGGTCCGGTTAGGGTTAGGGCTTCCTCTGCTGCCCCCTGGAGGATGGGCTCCCCCTTTGGGTCTGGTTTCTTCTATCTAGGGAGTTTTTCCCTGCCACTGTCGCCTCTGGCTGCTCACTGGAGGCTTGTATAATAATGTAAAGCACTTTGATACAATGTAATGTTGCGAAAATGCACTAAATTGAATTGAAATTGAGTTGAGTTTCACTGTTTGGCCCTTGAGCAAGGCCTCTAGCCTTCAGTTGTCCAGGGACTGACCCTGCTCTCTCAAAAACCTGCATTGCTTTCGATAACAATGTGTGCTAAATAAATAAAATGTAGATGAGCCTAAACTCTTCAGGCCGTGGGAAGAAGTTCACACAACATGAGGAAAGCATGAGATCTCCACGCGTACAGAGCAAGGTTCAGACCCCAAACCCTGCAGGGGCAACGCGTCAGGGCTTCTCGCCGTCATCCACGTTGCAGCTAAGGATGAATCCGAACACCAGAATGATCTGGAGGATCATTTGCCCAGGATCGTGCCTGTATTAATGATTTATGTTACAGGAAAGAGAACAACTTTCCTGAAAGGTGAGGTTAAAAATTAAATCCACGGCCCCAGAATCCCCCTGGAAGATCTTGGGTCTCATTAACAAACGAACCAAAAAGGCACCGGAGGTTTAATGGAGAGGAGAAGTTTCTGGACCCTCGGCTTCCAAGACAGAAAAAGAAAGATGTCAAGCCTCTTGCTGGAGGCCCCAGTCACTGTACGGTCCTGCCGGGACCTCATTGAGGGTCACCGTACGGTCCTGCCGGGACCTCATCGAGGGTCACCGTACGGTCCTGCCGGGACCTCATCGAGGCCAGCGTGCGTCCGTCTGGAGCTCGATGCAGAGGCCTGCCGATGCCCCGAAACGGGAATCAACTGAGTGGGGTCTCCCTTGGCACCACAGAGACGCCGGTCAGGGACGGAGCCGGCACGCCCAGGCCGCCAAAACCAGCCGCTGCACTGCAGCTGGGCCACATTACTTCACTTGCCAGCTACCAATCACGCGAGGCGTGCTTTCTGTGCACGGAGAATCGCCGTGCAGACATACACCTGCAATGCATTCTGGACACTTTTATGAGCAATAATCGGGCCCAAACTCAGATGGCGTCCGTTCTGCAGTTCACCCCCCCCCCCCAATAAATCGACCTTGGCCTTTAAATTATTAAGTTGCCCCCCCCCCCCACAGATATCAAACACTCACCATGGATGCACCCAGACTTTAGGGCACTAGGCCATCACCAGAGTGTTTACAGATTTATAAAGGCTCAGTTATATAGTATTAACCACAATATGTGACCCCCCCCCGAATACCCTTTACCATGCAGGAATCCCCAGATGGGCTCCATATTCACTGCGCCCCCTCCTCAAACGTGGAGCCAATGGCGTCTGAACTAAAACAAACCAGTACACACCATTGCATTTACCCACAGTCTGGAATACAAGCCCCCCTCCCCACCTGCCTGCCTCGCCCTGCCTAACCCTAACCCTAACCCTAAACCCTAACCCTAACCCCTCCTCCACGGTCGGCACTCACTAATGCCGCGTCACAGACCAAGCCGGGGGAGCTGATTGATGCCAAAGAGAGACGCCTGTTAAACATCTGCAGATTTACACGCCGGCTGATGAGGCGATCATCTGCGTGCCGCCAGGGGGGGGCGCCGTAAATCTGCGTCCCGCACGGCGCCTGACAAGGGCGGGGAGGTGAGGGAGGCAGAATGCGGATGGCAAGGCTCCACCCACCCCCACGCAGAGAATCCCGTGGCCATCACCGCCTCGTTTCCGGGAACAGCTGCTCGCTGTCTGGGTTAGTGCCGGTGATAATGGACGTTCAGCCACAGACCGCAGGCTCTATGCAAGCCCCCACCCTCGAGGTTTCACGCTCAGGGAGACCCCCCGACACCCCACAATCCCTCACTCAACTCCCTACCACTGTGCGACATCAAAGTAGCGGGACCAGTTTTTTCCGGAACGTTCCGCGTACGTGCAAGGGCGCTTTCTTCTGCGTTCAGGATGCTGGAGGCGTTCTGGGCGGAGTCTACGGCCGGCGGCGCACTACACAGGGAGCAGATCATGGCGTGATACATCCCTCCTGCTATAAATTATTCCCATCGACGGCCCCTCGTGGGCTCAGCGGTCTGCAGCAGCTCGGCTCAGCTGCCGTATGCTAAAATAAAATAGTGGGAGGTAGGGTGAGATTGCGGAGGGGCCGCTGGGATTGGCGTCAGGGCCCGGCGTCCTCGGGCTGTCTTTGCGAGCGCGGGAAAGGCACGGGAAGCAGCCACCACACCCACCGGCATGAGACACAGATCCGTGTGACATGCCGATGGATGTGGGGAGGGGGGGCGGCTTCTATTTGGGGAACCGGGGCTCACACAAACGGGGCAGCGACGGAGGAGGTGCCAGCAAACGGACCGGTACCAGGAATGCAAAGGAACAGGATGGCAGAGAATCAGAGCAGAGAGATAAAACAGGAATAGAACATGGAGAAGCAGGACACGGGCAGCTTGAATCAGATCGACACACCTGGTCACATGACACCCAAGACAGGCCCCGCCCCCATATCATATCATCATGCAGTCTCTGCTTTCCCAGGGGCATTATGGGAATGTCAGGGAGAGCGGGAACGTCGTCCCATCGAGCAGCTTCTGGGATTTAAGGTCAGGGCTGAGAATAACCGGCGGCCGTCGCTTTCACTCCTGGGGGGTGCCCATTCCAGAGCAGGCGGGGAAATAGGGACCCGCGGAGATGGCGAAAGGAAATAAACAAAGAGCAGGATAAACCGCGACCTTTCTCTCGTCGTTGTCTAGGGAAATAACTCGGCTTTTTGGCGACCGGAATCATGCTGAGTCATGCGTCGGCCTTGATTAAAAGCCCCTCGGAATGCGATTCACCGCTAGAGACAGGAACCGCCGGCCTGGAGTGCCCATCCCCCCCCAGGCGCACCCTCGACCTTGGCGGGCATGGGGGCGGGGGAGGGATCGGCAGGGAGGCTCCCCACACACACAGCCTCTGTCCAGCTGTCGGCAGCACCGTGTGTCGGCTAACAGCATCATACATCACCGGCACGTAGCACGCGTCGTATATCCCAGGTAAGGAGGGCCGGGCATCGCCGCCCCCTACAGCCCGGAACGAGGTCCGCGCCCGACTCAGAGTCATCCCTCACGTTTTTGACTTTCACAAAGGACGAACGCTGGTCAGGAACCTCCATCCTCTCTCTTAGTTCCAAGTGGCTTCATCTCGAAAAGTCCTCAGGCCCACGTCATGCCAGAACGAGCACGAAAGATGCAGAAAGCTACAGGTCTCCGCGTGCTGAATAATTCAGTGTCCGTGAGGCCTCAGTCGGCAGCTGCCTTCTCTGTGCCATATTCTCATTATAAATACTGCAAAAGGCATTAAACTACAGGACGCACCGAAAATGTCACGGGCAGGTTACACATGGTATTAACTATGCAATTAACCCACAGAGAGGCACAAAGGAGCCAGTAAAACTCAGAGGCATGAGAGCCCATTGTGGACAAGATATCGGAACACGCAAAGATGGCGCCTGCCAGCATATGTGAGGTGCAGGTCTCAGCGCTGCCCCCTGCTGTGGGGGTCGGCAATAAGGAGGAGGTCTTTCCTATTTAGACAGAGTGGAGGGTCTCAGTGCGGCCCCCTGGTGTGGGGGTCGGCAATAAGGAGGAGGTCTTTCCTATTTAGACAGAGTGGAGGGTCTCAGTGCGGCCCCCTGGTGTGAGGTCTGCACAAAGAGGGAGGGCTAAAGATGTGCCTTAGGGGGGAGAAGGTGTGGGTGGCATCCCTGCAGCCCCACCCCCGTCCCTGTGGCATTATGGGCAACCTCGCATGGGACCCCACTGCAACTCAGGCCGCCACTGCAGTTCTGCTGCGTTATTCTAAGGAAAAACGGCGGCAGAGGCAGCTACAGGTTAAAACCAGCTGCCGCCCGCATACTTTTCTTAAAGCCCGTTTGTTTATTTATAATTGTAATTGCATTTTTTTTTTCTTAACAAATTCGATAATTAGTTCCCTCAAACGCTGACACTCAAGAAGTCCAGGGGAGGTGTTTGATTTTATTTATCTGTCTAATTTTGGCTCAAGCCTTGGATGAGAATTAAGAGAAGCAGTCAGAGGGGGGAGAGCCAGTGTTTATGGGGTCGTGGGGAGCACAGCTGTCAGAGGAAACATGTGTCGCTGAGCCAGCCTGAGCTAGGGACCCATCTGCAGCATTAATATTTTCACACACGCTCTCTCTCTCTCTCTCTCTCTCTCTCTCTGGCATTGCTGGTGGTTGTCTCCCCCCAGATATGTCATCTGAGGACCTACGCGGCATCCATAAAGGAACCCGCTGAGTCAGCCCGCGGACGGGTTAAAGATGCGTTTGCCGGCACATTCTAATGCCAACCGGGCGAGTTTGCTCCCAAGAACTGCCCCGAAATCCACACTTTCTGCAAACATGCTGACGCCACCCTGCAGCAAGCTTAGGTGCCACTTACACCATGAAATACACAGAAACAAATGTAAATAAGTAACAAAGGCTAATGAGCGTAACCATGATGATCACCGCTTGTCTTATTTGATGTGAGGGTCCTTCGAAGGCCCTGTGGGTGGCGGCGGGGCCGTCTAACGGATGCCTGAGCCTGAGGACGCCCGTCTGAGTCGGGGAGCTTTTCCCATCCGCCTGCTTGTCACTTTAAAACCACAGAGCATGGCCAGACCAGCAGAGGTCACAGCGAGACAAATCTCCATGCACGTCCCTCCTGACAGCTGAGAAAAAACACACACACACACAAAAATCCATAGCAGTGCGTGGAAGAATGAGGCAGATTTACGGAGGCTCAGGCGAGGTCATCCCAAACAGTTGTCTCCTCGACGGATCGAACCATTGGCATTCGGCTCGGTACAGCGCGAGTCGTCACCTTTATCTCCCCGGGAGCGAGGTCACGGCCGGCGGGGAGCGGAATGGGCTCGTCTCCTCACCAGAGCTTATCCGAAATCAAACAGAAATGTGAGAGAACCTAAGGGCTGGGTAATTACACTCTCATTTTGTTTTCTCTCCTATGTGCTCCCTCACCTGATGGAACGACGATGTGAAACAGCCTGGTTTGTCACTGAACAGCATTATCATCCAGTCCAGCAGCAACTGACATGTGACTGGACAGGATTACGGGGACTGATTAGTGATTGGACAGGATTAACGTGACTGGTCAGTGATTGGGCAGGATTAGAGCACCTAGTTACTGATTGGGCAGGACTGGAAAGATTGATTGCATGTATGTACTATTAAATGGGTCATTTAGAAGCGGTCTTGCATGACCAGTAAATATCTATGCTATAGTCCATGCATTTATTTGTTAACGAGACATCCATGACAGGAATAAATCCATGCTCAGCGAACGGTGAACCGCGTTGACGAGCCGCTCATAGATCCAAACACTAGCTGAAGACACAAAGGGCTGCAGAGCTGAATCCGCACTGAGGAGGTTGCATGCTAGACGAGCACTGTGACAATCCCAGGCCCGTCTCCCAGCTACCTTCCGCACGCTTCTACAGCCAACTGAGCCATTACGGCGGAACTGGATTCCCGTTCCTCCCCCACCTGAAAAACCCCCCCTGTGAAAAGCAGAGCTGAAGGGTCTCCAGTGCCCCTGCACTCACCTGGCCTACATCGCCAACACACATGCACTGTAGAAACAGCTTTCCAGCTGGAATCTCCTGCCCAACCTGGCAACCCGGAAATACATAAACAACCCCCAGCCAATAACAACCCCCAGATAACAGGACCAATCTGGCCGAGATCGCGTCACATCGCTGAGATGGATATAGATCAGACAATCCGCAGATCTGAACTCTTCAGGAATTTATTTCAGCTGCCCCCCCCCTTAAGATCTTCATAAAGAGCTTATATGGCCCATTAAAAAGATCAGATTTGCTCTTTTGCTCATGGTGAGCGGAATCCTAGTGTTGAGTATGACCTTTCCTGGGATATGCTTCAGAAAGTGTCCGGGAAGAGAAAAAAAAAATGAAGCATTGAAGTGTGAGTCTTGACAGAGCGTCTTGGATTTTATTTAAAGAGTATAGTATGATTCAGCAGTGGAAGAGTGGGACTGGGATACAACCAGCACAATCGGTGGTCATAATGAGTAATGGATGAGCCAACGATTGGTAGCGGCAGTACAAAGGGACGTGCTAGTGTGTGTTCCTGAAAAGCCCGACGGAACATTTTAGGGAAATGACATCTCAATAGTCACAATGAGTCAACAACGATAAAGGGCCTAATAACTAGGACAAGGACTACAGGAAGCACATCTGCCTACCATGGAGTCTATGGCCATGGCACCATTGTCAAGAAGAATTCAGCATATCCGTCGACATCCTAATGTGACGCCGCTCTGGAATACGCTGGACTTCGCTTCATAGCACGGGCTCCAGGTTCATTGTGAGCCCAAGTCATATCAGCACTTACGGAAAATATGCATTGATGGGCCGATTGATTTCTATTCACATTCCGCAACTTCCCTCACGAATCCCAATGAACTGGAACTCAGACGATCAGAAATCGCAAAGGCGTACATGTTTATTTCCTATCTGCTACAATTTAGCCCCAGGCCGTCATGACTATTCTTAAAGACATTTTCAAGAAATGATGAACACTAATGATCCATCAAAAACGACGACGTGTGCAAAAGTACAAAGACGGCTGCTTGCAGAGGTCACACCGAGAAGGCGGCTTCCAGATGAAAGCCAGACTGAATACAGGCAGGTGTTTCCCGTCATTAATGCAGAGTAAGAAGCAGAGGGATGGATTCATGCAGATTTCTTTGTTACCGTTAAAACGGTCTTTCCTTCCTGTCGCTTTGCTTTTTTGAACTTTTTCAAACTTCCTTTCAGTCTCCTTTTGAGTTAATGAAGCAGATTGGCCGGTAAATGTGTCAATTATTTGGTGACAGAGAGTCAGGGTTAATGTCTCCTTAATGCACTTCTTTTTTCTAAATGAATGAATGAATGGAGAATGAATGAATGAACGAGCGAATGAACGGATGAACAAAGGGCATAAAATGTAAACATTGTCAAGTAACAGTTTCTTTATGCCAGGAAACAGATGGTAGGTTCTAGAGCTTAAGACAATTATAAAGGTACATTTTACAATCTGATTATTTCATAAACATGGAACATGGACATCCTAGTAGTTATGACCCAGCTGAGTGTGAGAGCCTCTTGCTCTCTCTCTCTCTCACCTGTGTGTGTGTGTATGTTTAATGCTTTTCACCGGGTTTGTGATTGGCTGGGGCTTAGATGAGACAGCATTCCCGATTCGTCCCCGAATGGGATTTCTGGTTATATAAAGGTCAGCCACCAGGACTTCATGACACTCTTCTCCTCGTCCTCCTCTCCAGCCATCGGCTCCTGTAACAACCATGTTTTTAAAACCTGCACTGTAAACATTGTAGCCGTCCTGGGAGGTGTGTGTGTATGTGTGTGTGTGGGGGGGGGGTTATAATCCCCAATCCCACAGCTGCTGTGTCTCCATTCTTGATGCTGAATCGACAGTTTGCTGTTCATTCCACAGCTGGTTTGACTATATCATTCCCACCCAAAATAAAGTCCCAATTTCCGTGTCACGTGGTTCTGCTCAGATCGCTACTCGTACGTCTAAACTCTCAGTAAGTAAACATCAGGATCACAAGCCTCAAAGTCACCGCGGCCTGGTCTAAATCGGGAAGCTGCCAGGCACGCCTCACTCAGGGCTGCTCTCTCTGGCCATTCGCGGTCAGAGGATATATTACTTAGGGGACAGTTTGTTGTCCGCTGGCCAGAGGAAGCCATACCGTGGGACTGAATGATTAAGGACAATGAGAACCAAATGACCACTGGATGGTGTTTCAATCTATGAGGAGCCAGCATGCTTAGTTGAAGACTAATAATTGAGAAGACATTTCTCCATAAAATTCTATATATGCTGGACATCAAGAAAAAGTCTAATATTTCACTCAATGAACTATTGAAATGGGAAAAAAATAAAGGTCTTATTTGAAGGGTTAAAGTTCATATACGACAACAAAGCCTACAATAACTTCTGCTTGTGTCCTTGTTTGCTTATTCATGCAGTAGATTTGGGTTCCTTGGGTCATGGTGTAATCGCCATTTGGTAGCAGTTTGGCTTCACAGAAATGTCGCCTTCCATTAGTTCAATAGGTCATCCTGCACCTGAAACCACCCGAATGGAGTATATTATGAAAGTGTGACCACTGCATCCTCAAATCTTTTGTAAGAGGCCAAAATAAAAGTATTGCACACGGACTGAGATGTGAATATTATACCAAAAACAGGAGTATACTTGATACATTTGGTGAAGTAGCTATAATTGGTATGTTCTGAAGAACAGGGATAAATATTTCTATGTAATCTAATCCCCTTCCATTCTTTGCCAACCCTAACCCAACCTAGTTTACCAAATAAGTACCAAATAAATAACATTATCTGATTCAAAAAAATTATTTTATTGGAATGAAATATCCATGAGCATCTGTTGAAAGGAATGTGTTTTTTTAACTATTACATTCCATTGTGAAGAATAGATCGGGCAAAAAACATGAAAAAACATGGCACTATCAAATGTAATTATCGGCTGGCTAGGCGGCTCGCGGCACTGGCAGCTGAATGCGTATGAAATGACAGAGACAGGCTCTCCAGTGAGGGTCTGCTCGCCAGCCAGTGACAGTGCGTGCAGTGCTGACACTTACGGGGCTGATGCTCGGCACCCGGCTCGCGGGCTCCTTAAGAGCCCGAATAAACATCGATTTTGCAGTAACATCCAGCCAAACGACACATCAAGGACGACAACAACGGGCACCTTGTAAAAGAGAAAAGCTGCCCGCTCGCATTGTTGCATGTTGTGTTTCGCCGGTGCACTTCTGTCTTCGCGCAGAGTCCCTTTCAGGAGACGCGTTTTAGAACTTTACCATGGCAATATGCTCCTGAATGTTAAAATAGTGCTAGATAAAGTCGAAAGGAAGTATGAGCTGAAGCGCACCGTCATTTACAGGCGTGAAGGAAACTCCGGGAATGACAGATATCCCACGGTTATATTCACCGTATTCAGCATAAGCCAAGAACCGTGGCCTGAATTACATGAGGTGTATTACTATTAAATATTACGATTTATGATGTGAAAGACGGTTAAATAACCCGCAACAAGCCGCTCACACATGTCCCCGTTTAGCTTTTATTTAATTTTAAGTCTGCTCTATTAGGCGAGTCTATTAGGCGGCCGCCCCCCATGTTCGCCTCACACCCCCTGTCACACACACGCAGACACACCGTCTCATCACCGCCTCTCAAATCATTTTCCAAGAAAACTGGACTTTTAAGTGAATAGATCGCCTGAAGCTTTATATAATAATATTGCCGATGTTATTATATGCTCTCCAGAAAAGAAAAAAAAAACTTCCCCATCATCATTTTAGCGAAGGCAGACAGCAACACCGGAGTAAATGGCTAATCGCGTCACCGGCCATAACATTTAACTGAAATGATTCGTATAAATGAATGACCTGCATGGCCACGGAGACCACGGGGCTCTGGAAACGACAGAAATGCGTTTTCAGTCCTGCGTATTTGGTAAAGCAGTAGCTGTTTTCCGGCACAGGCGCTTATTACGGCTTTCTGCTGTCTTATCTGCGTGTGAGCGGGATGAAAAACGTTATACATGAATACTGGTCATTTAAAATGAGACTGATAAATAAAACTCTTCTCCAGCGTGCAATTTGGCCGCTGACTGCTCGCGGTTTAATATCGGCGCATTTGATAAGAAGATACAATGACGGTTTAAAGCATGTGGAACACTACACTGCCTTATTTATATGAACTTCGGTAATGCGCGGATTACTGTTTGTCATTATGTGCTTTTAAAAAAGGGTAAAAACAATTATAGGCTGGAAAAAAACAAAGCACCTACTGCCCGCATATATACGATATGATCCTGATCATACGTTCGCTCTTTCCCAATTTCCCGATCTAAGTATGACCGTCCAGATAATGTGCATTGATTCGCCAACCAGTGAACTACAATAGAATATATCTAAGCATTACGAAATGTATACATGCACACAATAACCCACGTTTTACCATATCAGTACAAAACATTTATTTAATGACAAATGCTATAATCGCACATTTTCTCAAACAATACTTTTTAACTACCTTAAGTAAAAACATTGCCATCGGTCGATCTCATTGTCGCATACTGCCACACCATAGGTATCGTTATGGTGTTGCTACACTCGATGTAGCGACGCTGGAAATAAAACAAACAATTTGTTCTAAATATAAAATCGATGGCATTAAGTTAAGGTGCTTACTTTGTGTCGTATCAAGTGATCCGGCCTGGAAACTCTGTAAAGAGTGTTGTATTATTCCAGGGTTGTTAATGATCTTTTTTTATTTATTTAACTCGTCCACGAAAAATGTAATGCAGTTCTTTTTCCCTCTCCCGCGAACAGATGCAGACGGCGCCAGTCCAGCCGATCCACCTGCATCCCTGCAATAGAGAGCAGCATCAGCATCACCGTCGGGCCCGCCTACTCGCCACTCCCCATCTCACTCCCATTGGCTAATCCCTCCGAAAGTAGTGCGTAATTAGCAGAGCGGCTGTCCAATAGCCTATCACCATTTTCTTGACTTAAGAATGCACGTTCCAATCACAGTGATTGATGGCCTCACCGGCCAATCATAATTTCATATGATCGGTAGTTAACATGGCCAACCAGGAGTAGTTTAGTCGTAATACTTCGACCCCCCCCCTCTGTTATTTTAGACATTATTTCTCATCTGACAGGGCACCTCCCTAGTTACTTAAACGCGGAAGGGAATCCGGATTTTATTTGTGATGTCACGGGGAATTTAAGAAGCGAATGCCTTAAATACTATAATCGTATCACGTTCCATTATCAGCATTATAAAACGACGAAGAGAAACTAAATGTAATCAATCTATAAGGCAAAAAGCATCTGAAATTATAGCTTTAAAAAATAGTCACGCAAAATACACTGGCTAGTTTTCATTTGGCAACGATATATCTGAGATTCTAAACAATATTAAACATTTCCCATTTATCAATCGTTTAACCGCTTATCCTGGTTAGGGTCACCTGGAGGCTGTCCCTTGCTGGTGCTGGATGGGATGCCTGCCTATCGCATCGTACATACACACATGCATGCAACATGTGGAGAACATGGGGATAGCATGGGCAAAAGGTGCCGGCCGCACGCACACAGACCAATTTAACCCTCCAACCCTGGAAGTGTGACACAACATGGCTTTCCCACTGAGCCGCTGCACAACCCCATTTACCATTCAGGAAGTATAAAGCTCAGCTTCAATACTCACACTGCGCATTAAGTTTACAGGTCAAATTGATCTCTAAATGCTAAATTCTGCAACTGGTCATATTACAAATATAACAAAAACCTACATAACCTTACTTGACGCCATTTAGAAACAAACCGTAATGTAATCACACATATTACTTTACAGTTTTAAAGTAGAAACAAAACGATCAAGTGATTAAAATTGAGAATCAAAAAAATGGAGAATAAGTTTACTTCGTCAATTTGGGGTCAGTGATAACGTTGTTTTGAATTAGTGTTAGTTTCGTATTACATTCATTAAATTTGACTTGATTTCACTTATTTTTTATTGATTACTCCAGAGCCTCCCACGACCTTGAACAGGATGAGTACTTTGAAGATGGATGGATGGACAAATGAACAGATGCAGGAACATATGGAAGGATTTTTACTGACTATTTATTTACTGAGAGCCCTGCACTAGATTAACAGTTGGGAGAGAATCAATCAATCAATCAATCAATCAATCAATCAATCAATCAATCAATCAATCAATATATCTATCTATCTATGTATGTCGTTTGTTTGTTTATTCATTTATTTTAGTAAAAAGGTTTCTGCAATATGTAAATTTAAAACAAAAATATAAATAAATATATTTTATAAAAATAGAAATTTAAATCTTGTGAGCCAGTTACTTAATGGATTCATTAACTGGCTTCTAGAGTGTTGTGGCTTAGAGGTTAGGATGTGGTCCCTGTGCTTCTCAGGGTCATTGTTTTGGGCCCCGGTTGCTCTAGAGACTGCCTGACTCCGCTTTTTCAATATTAAAAAAATGCATAATATCCATCCATCCATCCATCCATCCATTTTCTGTAACCACTTGTTCTATTCAGGGTCGTGAGGGGTCTGGGGCTTACGGGCACAAGGCAGGGAACAACCCAGGATGTGGCACCAACCCACTGCAGGGCACACTGACACACTCACACACCATTCAGTCACACACCACACACTCACACACCATTCAGTCACACACCACACACTCACACACCAT